>JARJCX010000067.1:600000-816880 GCA_029282285.1 Mycena rebaudengoi
GAACCATGCGACAACACATATACTGACACTTATCAGCACCACAATCCCCCGCATTTGAGATTTTGACGCAGGGTCTAAGACCCAAATTAGAACTTGGTCCCGGCTTACAAAAGACATTCGTGGCTCTTGTGCCCCCTTTTTTTTCAATGTTAGTCACGATAACTTGAAGCAGCAGTTTAACCAGACTAACCGGTGGGCGAAGATTGATGCCCATTCCTACTTTAACTTCCAAAGGGTGATACTCGGGTCGTTCAGAATCCAATGGCATATCTTGCGGTTGGTATGTGAAGTTGTACGACGTGTAAGATTTGCCCGGTTTATCCCACTCAGATCCAATTTCAGAGTGCACCCGGCATCTGGGCATTATCTTGGAAATGTTCATTCAAAGATCAGACAAAAGACGACCCCCGCACCTTGTTATCAGTAGCTTCCATCAAAGAATCACGGTTTCTGTCGTATGAGAACGTCGCCGAAGCGGTCGGATGACCGCTTGCCAATCCCAGTGTCGCTTTAAGTCCTTTCTGAATATGGACTTGGCGTCCATGCTTGTAAGTCTTGTCTGGCAGGTCGAATCCTCGGTGTAAACTGCAAAAAATCAATGTTACACCATATGTCCGCAACGACACAGAAATAAATACATTTCCCGCTGCATGATTGATTTTTCACGGTGGGCCACAAACCCAATGGTTGCATACGAGCGATCGACTTGAGTCTCGCGTGGTCGATTTTCGATCTTGAAGTCAACCAGAGCGATAACCTCGGGTTGAGATAAAGCTGGGCTTAGATTCTCTCGATCAATTGGCGGATTAGTGTTTGGGTTAATGAGGAACTTGATAAAATGAGGCCGTGGAACGAGGACAACGAAGATCCCTCGTACCTTGAAATTGTAGCCAATGGAAATAAAATAGTATTTCTCAGGATCGTTCTTCAATTTTAGGCGGAGCTTGATGCATGTTCCGTGGAGCGGACTCTCCCATTTGTCGTCTATATCCGTCCCTCCGCCCCCGCCTCCGCCACCACCACCACCACCGCCATCACCAAAGTGAAACCCGCCGTCGTTGGGATCGTCGTGGTTATTTTGTCGATCGAAATCATCTTCACCAGCACCTGGATCGTCGTCACCGTCTCCTTGTCCACTTTCATTAGAGCTCCCTCCCGTGCTTCTGGGTTCAGCGGATTCGCCGTCCATAGGTTCCCAGTCCATTTGGTCAGTGTTGGAAGCTGATTCTCCGAATTTATTCCCTCGTTCGAAATTACCCTGATTATTGTCGCGGGATCTGATCAAGTGGTGGCACATAAATTAGAGTTGAATCGAAGTAAATGGAAGCACGTACACCAGAGCTATAGGGATGTCATTTGGGGGCCGGATCACAACTGGGAATCCCGATGTCTTTGCGAGCAATTCCGCCGAGCTCAACACTAAGGGATCCTTGCGGGACCCGAACAACGCCATAGCGGGCGTCGTCGGAAAAAGCATGAAGGCGAGAGGCCCATGGCAGCCGCTTTCACGGATAGATGTGAGGAGAGGGTTTCCCCAATTATTTTCTATCCATGTAACAGCTTCTGTAGGCTCATGAATGGATATTAAACATCCTCCCATATCAAATTTGGCCTCAAGACACCTCATATCGTCGGGAGACAGAGAAGGTTCAGTTCTGGGCAGTTTTAGCACATACTCGGGGCAATGATGTGCGAGGCAAAGAAACCACGTACGGGAGAAGACCGTCGTTTCTCGGCGAATAGATGACGAAAGTTGCAGTTTGGATGTCTTCTATTTGGTACTCGACCTCTTTTCACCGCTGCAAAACGTACGCTTCACCCGGCTCATTCACCGCCTCCATTTTTTGGGATTCGTTACTTGCACTTTGTATCGGTCCTAAGAGCAGGTATCCTTCATCCGGACAACCCTGAATACGGTGGCAATTCACCTCCTGATGCGGTGGCTTGCGCTCTCGGCCTATCCGGAGTGTAGGCCTCTCTGCCCTGGGAGGAGATGCTCTCGCTTCCCGTCTCCGCCGCTTTTTTGAGTCCCCAGACCGGCGGGACCAGCAGGTGCGGTAGTATGGCTTGAGAGAAGTCTGGAAGAAAGTTAACAGGTAGTGGGCGAGCGCACAGACAAGACTCGCCATCTGGATCTCCCAAAGCCTTCTTGTTGTGAGATGCGTTTCGAGGGATAATATTGAGAGGCAATTACCGTCAATGCCTGTATCGTCGCCTCTTCCTTGGCCGCAGCTTTTGAACCGGCAACACCGGTGCCTGTCGCAAGCGACGGTTAGAACATCGCGGTGACTCTAAAGAATGCCTGTACCTATGACGGTCCCAGCAACTTAAATATCAGTTGCGGTAAGCAAGACGTCAGCAAGCATGAAGTACATGGGCCAAAATGGTACTTTTGCATTGGACGGTCCACTTTAGACTGTGTGATGGTCCTGAGCAGGATTCCACCCAGGCCAGAGTATGGCTTTCTTTTCGAACCTGGAGGACTGAGAAACGAACGTTCAGACGGAGATGCCCAGATGGGCCCGCGATAAAGAACGCATACGATTGTTCAATTGGGTGCCGTAGCCTATACGATGCGTTAATGGGACGCTGTATAATGAGCTGGAGTATTCTAACCGGCCATTTTGAGCAGACAACAGCGGATTGTAGCGGGAAAACTTTTATCTTCTGCTCTGGCAAATATTAGGCCGTTGTATTGTCTGCGGACCGACGCACAGAAAGAGTCCGCGTTGTGACGGGATAGGATAGTCTTAAGTAGACCTTAGAGAATGGCCAGGGCTGTGCCGCATCGCACCAAGCTTCAGCGCCGTCATGATGTACACATGAGAAAATATTTGCTGTTAAATCGAAGCGGAGATATGAGAAATCTTCAGCCTAAAATAGTTGTGCTGTGTACCGCTCCTAGACAGGAAAATGGGGAAATAGCTGAAACGGTAGGTAGGTAAAACCTATACCGAGAATGAGGAAAGGTAAGTTTGATGAGAAGGCACAGAAGGTTGAAGTACTTAAATTTTTTTGTTGAAAAAACATTACAGCTTAGACATGGTATGATCAGATACTTCTGACGCAAGGTGGCACGATATACATCTCTCTACAGCTTTCGTGCCGCACATCTTTTTCGGCGGAGCTGCTGTGGCAAAAAGACCTCAAGCCTTGGTAAGAATATGAAGTTAGCATCCCAGTTGACCTAAATTTGGACCATTCGCTAACCATTCGCGCTGAAAAAACAGCTTGTGTTAAACACGTGGAGCAGAACGGAGAAGACCCACCCATCTCAGGCGGCCCATCCCACAACCTCGGCGCGACATCGACTCGAAGTCCGCTGAAGGGACGGCGCGTTCTAGCTCCGCTCGTTTCGCCTCATTCTCGCCTTTTCTTTACTTGATTTCTATTCTCTCGTTTCGTTTCGCATTCGTTTTTTTGTTGCGTTCTGCGCTCCGCCCTATCTCCCTACTTACGCTCACTATCCTCCCACCGGCATGCTCGCCACCGAAGCGGCCCTCCAGCCGACAAGCCACTACTTCCACTTCCAAAAGAAAAAGAAAACGCGACGCACCGGCATGGCACTGTACGTACCCTTAATCTTGGCCGTGTTGGCCGGGGAAGCGCAGCCGCGGTGTAGGTTAGTTTGTTTTGTTTCGTTTTTGGTTAGAATAAGGGGCGAATGGAACGGGGAAGAGGAAACGCACCTGCAGCCCGCCCTGGGTGAGCGCGCGCGCGCCGTAAGCGAGGCGCTCCGGGGGTTCTGGGAGGTCTGGGAGGATCTACAGAAAAAAATGCAAAGAAAAAGGGAGAGAAAGCACTCACCCTCGTCCGCGCTCCCCGAGCAGCGCGCGGAAGTAGGGGTGGAGCTTCATGCGTCGCGCGCGCACGAAAAGCCATGCCGGGTTCGAAGCGCGCGGGATTTGTGCGCTGGTGGGAGAGCCCGATGTCGTGCGTCGTTACACCCAGCACACTATTACTAGAAGACAGCAGTAACCCCGCGGCCAGGGTACACCTCCACGCCCAACGCCTCCGCCTCCTCCGCCAAATACGCCACGAACCGACTGAGGCTCACCACATAGTTGCCTTTCCCGTGTATTTGCGGCGGGTGCGGTATGCGTCAGGCACGCTTTTCCCTCAAAAGGCGCATGCCGCTGCTGGTGACCGGTTGCGTACTCGCTGCTGGCGCGCCAGTCGGGGAGGAGCGCGTCGAGCGCGGAGGGCTCAATCACGGCGCCGCTGAGCACGTGTGCGCCGGCGTCGGCGGCTTTTTCCAAGACGACGATGCGGAGCGGCGAGGAGGCGGCGGCGGAGAGCTGGGCGAGGCAGGCCGGCCGGGCCGCCGCCGACGATGCACACGTCCACCGACTCGGTCGGCCGGTCGGTCTCGGAGGGCAGGGTCGTACGAGGTGTAGTTGGACGCCAGGCGGGCGAGAGGCCAGCGCAGGGGTGGGCAGGCGGCGAGAGAGCATCGAAAAGAGAGATGACGTGGGAATAGCCGAGATGGGATTGGCTTCCCACGGCTATAGATCTGGCGGGGTTGGACGTGAAAAAATTGCTTCCCAATTGTCGCTTGACATGGGCCACGGTGGCACTGTCCATTTATGAACGCCAGTTTATCCCGTTGTACATGCATAATGTACAACTTTTGTCCTTGGGTCAAGAATTCGATCAGCCGAGCCACGGTCACAGTCCGGGTAGAACTAACCAGCTTTTAAAGAACGTAGAGAAGAAGAAAAGCATCTACACATCAGCTCAGGTTAGTCTTACTCAATCGAAACATTAGAACGCGTAAAGTAATCCCAGATGTCAGAATAGATAGTGTAAGAATTCCGTGGGTCAACAGGTTGGTTGAGAATTTGAAGCCGCGCGATGCTCCTGAAACATCATCATTATAATGCCACATATCATTGGTTGTCGAGTCTGGGCGGCTAAAAGCGATGTTCAAGTAATTATAAGTTGTAACTGCCTGGGCGCCTACTAGAGTTGACATGAATCTCGGAAAGACAAAGCGGCAATATTAATCTCGTAATTATGAGGTACGACAGTCATGTTGTCGACCCGTCTGTCTCGGAGAGACTGTGTACTTCGTGCATTCTGGGCCTACAACCAGCGCGGCTCCCGGCATGTCCTTCTGTAGTTGTATTATTAGCCATTTCTGGTTATCCCGCCCTGGGCTCTTCTGACCAACAGTATGGATGGTGCCATACAGAACTCATTTTCATCCGCTATGTCCGGGAACATAGCATCCAATTTCCCCGTGCGGTCGGATCTACATGGCCTAATTTATCCTACTATGTGCAAGTGTCAGTCACCGATGATCAGCCGAGGGGGGATAAGTCAGGATAAATATATTATACTCAGCTATGTCCCCTTTGGGCGCGGCGCATGACCTTCTTAACGGCCCTGTGCTGTTACCTGCCCTCACCCCTCCTTGGCTTCCCTGTTCCCCTCAACATTCCCTCCAGATGAGCGCCGAAACTTCAATCTCACTCAGTTCGTGCCTTGCAATCCTCGCTAAACAAGTCTGACTCCTCCACAGCGCTTGAGCTAGCACATCTCATAAACAATGTGCCGCGGAATAGAGCACGTCTCGGGTCATCTTATTTCTTGCCGTCTAATTTATGGTGTAGAAACAACTTGAGGAGCTGAACAAACGCTGTATCTCGTTACTCAGCAGTTTGAGTGACATGGAATTAGAAGAACGCACCTTGTCTGAGTTCCTGGAGGAAATGGAAGTGTTAGTGTATTTACGGCTCAACTTGTGCCATTTTGATCAAGTTTTCTAGGATCCTGACGCGTATAAAAAAGAAATTGGTTCACTGGAAGTCTTTGTCGTTTGTAGCTGCATTTCTTCAGCAAGGAGAGATGCAAGCATGGATTGATTCGCAAAACAAAGAAATAGATGATTCATTTCGCAGAATGATCGTACGTCACTGCCCGGTTCCCATTGAACGCTGGAGCTAAGTATGCCCTCAGACACGCTTTCTGGTTGCACAAGCCTCTCTAGGAATTGAGAGCGAACTAATTCACGAACGCGACCACGATGAAATTCGCACCTATCTCACTCACATCCTCACGGAGTTCACCCCCTTCGACTACAGCGGGAGAGGGATATATACATCTCAGCCAGTCAACGACTGCTCTGAAGATAGTGTCGAGGTCGAATACTCCGCCCCCGCACAACCGCGAACCTACGCCTAGGATACTGCCCTCTCGACAGCCGCCACAATTGCCCCCGATATCGCGGTCCAGTATTGGTCATTATTTTGATCAAGCTGAGCCTCTCGGACAAATGGCTTATTACTCCACCCGCCTCTGAGTCGCAGATTTCTCTTCCTATTGACAATACCCCATCAATATGGAACAATACGGATGGGGCGCGATCTGGGAATCTCGCAGGCCTCGTGGATTATTTAATTGATCACAAGACAGGTATGTGTTGCTCTCTGTCTTCGCAATATGCCAGTAATAACCAGACCCACAGATGATTTATCGTTTAAGAATCTACTGCTTGAGGTTCATAGTGATTACACGACTTCAACAGAGATATTCGACATAATCGAACAAGCGATTTGAGGAGGGTCGAGATGTGTTTGGGAACTATCTCAAACGATATGCGTACGTTGTTCCATCCAATTCTATATCCTACCTCTGAAGAGCAGCAGGATTATCAAGCTCATCGTTACCTGGGTGCAGACACTACCCCCTGAGTCAATCGATGAACCTTTACGAACGCGTGACGGCCTTTGCATCATCCGTTCACAATAGCCTCGTCCAGGTACACCAGAAAATGATCCAAAAGGCGGTTGATGAGCGAGTGAGTTTGCGTCCTTGCCCGCGGTCGGTGATATAATAAATGGTTTGTAGTCTCGTACGATAATGACACCGAACAAGAGTGTTGAACATAAAACCGAGCCCCCAGATCTAGATTCGTATAATCTGGCTGTTTCCTTGACCTTGATGGAGGCCGAGTTTTACAAGACAATTCGCTTGATCGATTACTTGCGGTATCATCGGGGATTACCGTCCCGCGTCGACGGCTGGCTCTCCACACACAAGAAGATGATTCAGTGGGTCAAAAAATCGATTTTGGGCCACGATGATATGCTGGAAAGAGCCCGGGAAATTAAGCGATTTGCCAAAACTGCGAAGGTCCGTCTCTTCCTTATGCCCTGGCAGATTGTTGACCAACAATTGTCTAGATGTGTCAGAAATTCTGTAACTACAACTCCATGGCCGCTATTATTTCTGTCCTGGACGAGAAGTCGAAACCTATACGTGACCTTCCTCACACCATGAACCGGTTATCGGAAAACAAAAAAATATTGATAAGGAATCTCGCTTCGATTATTGACCCAGATGAGCATTACAGGGCGTATAGGAAGAGGAGGGAAGGGAAGAATAATAAAGGAAATCTCATCCCATGGTGCAGCAAGTTTATCATCTTCTGTTTGTCGCCCAATTCTCTACTGACTCTGCATTAGCCGCGCACTTGGACGAAATGCAAACATATATTTTAAAATATCCAAGCACCGTAGAGGTTGACAAGGTCCAACTCATCAGCTTTGATCGCTACTCCCGACTCGCGAGCAAAATGCCGGAATATCGGACACCCCCAGAGTTGCTGGATAATCCCGATGAGGCCCAGATTGGCTACCTCCGACACCAGATCGACAATGTTGACTTTAACGATGACGTTGCGAATCAACGGCGCTTAAAACTGAAGAAAGAGGAGGAGGAGGACCACCGTGAGAGGAAGCCCGAGCTCAGAAGCCTTGGATTTCCGCTTTCAGGCCGGCCATCTGGATTCTCTCGACGGGTGGCTGTTCTGCACCCCGACATCGATGTTGTGGGAAGCCAAGCATCCTCCGGCCACAAAATATTATCAAATGCAGACAACGGCAATGCCACTGCGGCCGCAGATGCCTCACATGCCGCACCGCCTTCGCCGCCCACACCCACACTGCCCGATAGTCGGAGATGAATGCACTACAGAAAGTATGCGCTGAGATTATTTCTTAAATTTTATTTAAACCCAATTAATTACAGGCGGAGGGTACTCCCATATCAACATTCTTCATTTATACACCGAAGGGATTGGACTCACCTCTAGATCTGTGCGTTCTCTAGCTATTGAATATCCTTCACGTACTCATCTGTCCCAGAAAAACTGGAACTACGGCGGCTTTGCGTTCTGAGGATGTCCAAATCCTGGAGAGAGAATTTCCTCACGGCGGAACAATATCTTCAGTTCACTCCCCCGATACAGCAGTCCATTGGGTGGAGGCTCACTATGACGATCCACTTCTAAAATCTATGAGGATCTGCAGCATTGGCGGCCCCATAGCGTCTATGCTGTCCCCCGACATACCGGCTCTCGCCATATTTGGATCTGTTGTCGAGGAATCGGTTGTTCAAGCCGCACAACTCCTTGCGGATGCTTCAAGGTTTATGGTCATTCTCAGACCCATAACCGAAGATCCTTGTCTGAAGTGGAAGGACAATGCTAAAGACGTTGGCTATACAAAAAATTACACTCAGGAGCATGAAGACACAGTTGACAGCGACGACAGTGGCACTGATACCAGGGGTGATGTTGAAGAGCCCGAAAGGGGATTGAATGGAGTCTTACGCCTTCGAGGGGGTGCCGGCGAACTTGAAGACGAATATTCTCCTTGGTTTGGGCCAGTTCACAGTTATTCCTTAGGTGTGACATTGCATGGCGGCGACGGCGTCGACTCATACGTCTCCCTTGTTGGCCGAGTTCAGGTACGCGTGATGGTTTTCCATTAGGCATTACCGCAAACTCTGATCGTAGTGAACTAAATATAGTTCCAAGTCCAAACCATGTTCACGGACAAGCAGCGAAGTAGTGTCCGACCCCAGATCATCTCCTTGACTCGGTTCAAGGTAAAACCAAATGACCGGGGGGTCTTTACGGATCGATCATATAGCACTTCCGGTTTCTTGGCCTACGGACAGGACATTATCGATATGGCCAAGTGCGTTTTAAAAGATGACTACATGTTCCACACACTTAAGGTTCTTGATGCAGTATACCTTGCGAAAAATTCACGCCACCTGGCCAAACAACTAAGGTAACTCACACGAACACAGACCAGAACACAATCACGGGCACTTTTGTCGCCGGCATAAACCCGACTACTTCGGTTGCAATTGCGAAAAATAAAATCAAGGCAAAGGCTGTGGAAAACGCAAATGACAAGGTACGAGAGGTCAAAGCTCAAGCCTGCATCTCTTATTCATGCCAGGTCACACCACCATGCGCTGTTTACCATTGGCAAGGTGCCCGATGGGAAGAAGACGAAGATGGCGAAAATCCGTCGCAATCATTCGACTCCATGGTATTCAGCTATCAGCCGAAATTGGAGGAGAATGGGCAACAACATCCAATGGAAGTGGAATTTTCTATTGGAATAACTACGGCGGTGAAAACGTTCCCTATTTTACTTCTGCAACTTGGGCCTCAATTACCTTTTTTTTACCTAGTCCGGCGAACTTCCTGAAAAGACATCTTTCATCTCTATAAATCAAACGAACCTATGGGTACAGAACGACCACCTACGTGCTAAAGGCCAAGGAGTTGTTTTGAATTCTTCTGCAAGTCATTTTTGACCCGATAGTGACAATGCTGACAACAATTTTCAAGTCCTTTATTCCAGACATCGATAGCAGCGACCCACTCATTATTAAGGAGAGAATAACTGTAGAAATCACGGGTGCTTCCTTGACCAGTGCGTATGTCCAAAGCTGATTGATGTTGCCCGCTCACGACATCCCAGACCTTCCTGCGACAGATAAAGCACAAAAATATGAGGCCTCGCTGGCGTTGTCAGTTGGCCTGATGGACCGAAAAGATCCTCAACAGGAGCCTGGATTTCTTCGAAAAATTACCAAGAGACTTTCAAGAACTCAAAGGAAATCCAAAGCTGACCTTAAAATTGTGCGACTTCACGAATATATATCGCGAGGATGGGACGTCTCCCATACGAAGTGGCGATTGCCGATATATCCCACACTCAATAGAGAGCTCCAGTCTGTCAGGAAAAATTCGCCTGACGTAAATGTGATACTAGAGGTCGTGGACGACAGCGGAACAGTTCTTGTGGATCCTGGAAGCAACGGACGCAGAACCGTTCGTCACAACCCTCCACCGGAGAATAATCTGCAGCTACCTCAGGCTGGAGTTGCTGGCGGATCTGGGAGTTCCGGTACCGCGACGACCACCCAATCCAGTGGGGGAGTCGCCTCGATAATTTCCACCTCGGCTACATCCATCGAAGTGGCTACGGCGAAGCCACCTAACTCGACTGATGGGCAGATCACGGCAGATGATGACCATACCGAAGCGGGACCATCCAAAGCCAAAGGAAAAGGCAACGCACCTTAAATGTCGCCGAATGTGAAGGACCACGTACTATACTGAACATTGTTGTAACTATCCTGAGTATTATCCTGGTATTTATTGGGCCGCAACATCCCCAAACGCCTCACCGACTCATGAAGGGGCGTAGGAGAGTATAAAAATTTAGTCTACTTCTTGCCGGAATATTTTTTGGCCGAGCACTTTTAAGCTATAATGACTTAAGTAGCGCCAACGCGGGACCAATTCCCATCACTGCCATCACCCATCTGCACTGCGTCGGGGTGCACCACCATCCCCGAAAGAACAGGAAAAATTATATTTATAGCCCTAGCATCACTGGTTCGTCATTATACATGAAATAGAACCTGCTCAAGAGCTGTAGAGCCGACGGAACCTATTGTTTGAAGAAGTGGTCAAAATGTTGACTTGCTGAATCTCATCTGTGGTGTTTTGAGCATTTCTTTCCCCAAACATTCATGTTTCATGCTAAGTGATTCTAAGTGAATCTGAAGTATAATTTCCGTGTCCATGTCTGTACATTGCCTATATCCTCAAGAACTGAGGGCAATCGGGGAGTGTGACATCAGTGACGAGCTAGGAGCGATCGCGGTAGTTACACGGGTTGCACCAGATGTTAGGGTACTATAGGTTGGGATTGAAAATGGACCAGAGTTTGAAAATGTGCTCGCTTCATCTCGGTTTGTCTTCAATTCCCTTAATTTTTTGCGGATACATTAGACTAGCGAAAAAAAAAAGATGAAGCAATTCCGACCAGAAAGGAGTGCGCCATTCGTAATCCAGGCTCGCCACCATTCTTAGGCTTGTCATCTAAAGACAGAACGAAACAAGAAAAAATGAATAAGGAAATATCATTGAGTTCGAAGAAGAAGAAGCACGCACCAGTCGTCAGCGCATATATAACACCCACCACGCGCGTGTCTTTGTCAACAGCCTCTTGTGCATGTACATTGGGGGGAACGCGGAAACATGCAAGCTTGGGAACGGCGAGAGGACAGCCTGAGGACGTCTTCGCTGGGGAGGCCGACACAGGAGGTGAATGCGGCGGATGAGATTTGGTACATTATCCATCTGGGACGTTCCATCTACAGCCTGTCCGCCACCGGGGTGGCCGATACGATCGGTCCGGTTGATACGGAAACAACTCTATTCCTGAACCCACTACCGATGTACTGTTTCTCTTGGTATTTCGTCAAGGACTTCTCCGGTTCCGTCTCTGATTTCGTCAAAGACTGTTACGGTTCCGTCTCTGATTTCGTCAAGGACTCCTCTGATTCTGGTTTTGATATCGTCCATGACTTCTCTGCATACGGCTCTGATTTCGTCAAGGATCCTATCTTTCCGTGTCGTGTCAAGGGTCTCAGATCTCCGTAGATTTTTCTGGAGTCGGATGGACGACTGTAACTAGACATGGGGTTCGTCGGACGCGATGTTAGGCCAAACTGAAGAAGGCACGGGGACTCACGGAGAACAGGTCGACATTTTGCTGCCGATAATTAATTTCCAAAATGCACGGTAAATAGAAGGCGATTACTGACCTTCATACTTCTCTGTAATCTCTGCAGAATGACCTCGTTCTTTGGGGACTTCGTAAACCACGTAAACGACCCTCGCTTGAAGAGATTCTGCCCGTCAAGGTACATATTGAGACCCGTGGCCGCAAATGCTGTTGACGGTGCCGCACGCACCTTGAGGATCAAATGCACCGCCTCGAGTTCCCTGTCAGCGAAAATCAACTTAATGACTGGAGGGCAGTGAGGGTTTACCCAGAGGCACAATCGTGATATTTGTTCTAATAGTTCCGTGTCCGCGCTAATTCCGTCTTTGTACTCCTCCACCTGCCCAGTGACGGCCATAGCCAACGCCCCCACGTCCTCGGCGAGTGCCATGAACTCGGTCTTTTTCGAGGAGGCCGTCTGCACAATTGAAAAGTGTTAGCGCTGTCTCCGTGACGTAGAGCGCGCGCCTAACATGACATGTATCGAGCAACCTAAATGGAACAACATATGTGAGCGCACCGCGAGTAGCGATCGAGGAACCTCACAAATAGACGACCCCCCGCGAATCCTGCAGCATATTGATGTAAACCAAATGATTCGGGATTCCAGGGGATGAACACGCGCCTTCCAGAACGCCCAGGTTCGCAGCCTCACCCACCTGCGCAAGGAGCAGCAGGCTCTGATTGAGGGTAGCCGAGTCGACAGACCCTTGGAACGCCTCCTCCTCCTCCTGCAGCGGGTGGTTGATGGCACTGTCGTCGTCGGCGCCGCATCGGACATCACTCAAATCCTCTTGGGATCTTCCTCTTGGGATCTTCCGTCTCTCCATCGTCAGCTTTGACTCTGTCCGTATATTAGCTGCCAGATCGGATCACATACGTTTTCACGACAATGGGAACGTGCACGTCAACCAGGATCATGGGGATGAGACTCCGTGAAAGCCATACTAGTGGCACGAAGATGCGAATTTGGCAAAAGGTCTTCGGACCGTGGCCTGTGGGATTTTGTGGGTGCGGCGGTGGCAAATTTATAAAGTAATTTGACTATTTACCTGCGTATTCGCTCAAGGAAGGCTTTATACCAAGGTTGGCGACATCAGTCGACAGCATCAATTTTCTTCAACCAACCCAGGTGGTCCTAGTACCCGACGCAGCGAGGGTGTTTGGCTCCTCCATCGTCAGTCACGATGTGGAGCTTGGTAAGAGAGACGAGGAGCTGCGACGGGGGCAATGGTCGTGTGAGTAGGCTGAAGTTGTTGCACAGGTTGCCTCGAGGTAGCCTTCAGAACGTCATAAGGACAGCTGGAAAGTCCCAGGCCTCTTGGCTTGTGGCCACTGCTTCCAGAAAATGAATATATTCATTTGTACTACTACAAACACGGCGTGGGAAGCGCAACGGCAGCAGTAACGCAGCGGGGCGGGAGGGGAGGGAGCAAGGGAGCAGAGGGACGGGACAGAGATAGCTGCGGAGGGATGGAACGGAGGGACGGAAGGAAAGGGACGGGACGGGACGGGAGCGGAGGGACGGGACGGAGGAGGGGAGGAAGCGGCAGCAAGGCAGAGGCTCACCACTTAGCTGCCCTTCCTGCTCATCTGCGGCGGGTGTGGAATGCGCCAGGCCCGCTTTTCCGTGAGCAGACGCATGCCGCTGCTGGTGACGGGCTGCGCGTACTCGCTGTGGAAGGCGCTGGTGCGCCAGTCGGGGAGGAGCGCGTCGAGCGCGGAGGGCTCGAGCACGGCGCCGCTGGGAACGTGTGCGCCGGCGCCGGCGGCTTTTTCCAAGACGACGATGCGGAGCGGCGAGGACGTCGCACGGCGGGCAGGCGTCGGGAACATGGAAGAGAGATGACACGCACGTGTTGTCGGGGTGGGAATTGCCGAGATGTGATTGGTTCAAGCGGGCAGCCGACTTGCCGGATCGCGCCCTTACATTCGCTTTGTTGAGAGTTCAAATCACGGAGGTACGTCCCTTGATTATTTTGTTCTTGTTCAAATTACAAGTATTGGTACCAAAACTGTATCAACTCAGCCAGGTTTCAATGCAGGTAAATACCTCGGATGTGGTGTACGGTACATCGCAGCCTCCATAGAAAGTTACGGAGACTGCCGGTAACCGGGGTTCGCCCCGTATCCAAATGGCTCCTGCCTCAGAAATTCCTTCGTTTTTTTGGGGGGGTTTCAGGAGCCCATTTTTTTGGTCTGCTCAACGAGCCTCCAAAATAACCGCACACTTCCCTTTTGTCTGTAATGAAATGAAGTCATATATAAGTACCGCCGAGTGGGCATTTCTTTTTCTTGAATGGTTTTAAATGTGTCTGAATCCTACCTAGCCAGGGTCGCTAGCAGGTAAATAATTCGGATGTGGTGCACGGTGCATGGCAGTAAATGTCTTGTTAGGGTCGAGTTTTTTTCTCTTAAATAAAATGACCTCAGAAGGGATCCCTTCATTCACTTTATAGTTCCACTTCAAGTCACAGACTGCACGTCCTCTTTGTTATTTCCTCCTCCATGGTTTCAGGAGCCTATTTCTATTCTCCTCCACAAGCCCTCGAAATAGCCGCATATCTCTCCTCGAGCTCTTTACACCCTTTTTTGGTATCAAACCCGCCGATTGGGTTCCTCGAATTATTTCTTTCTTCTTTCTTGAATGGTTTCAGATGTATCCTGCCTAGCCAGGGTCTCTAGCAGGTGAATAGCTCGGATGTGGTACCGCGGCACTGCGGGGACCAAAGGGGAAGGAAATGCCTCATATAAAACATGTTCTGGCGCCTCTAGCAAATGCTCAAAAAAGACCACCAGTTGAACAGCCTAGATTGTAGGAGCTGACCCAATCCCTCTCACCGTCTTGACCATCAACCCAAAGTATCCTAAGCTGACAACATATATCAAAGTCTCGACCACTTTGGGGCCATATGCTTGGTGTGGCGACAGTCGGGAATTTTCATCTGGCTCATTGGTTGCCCCATCGCGCCAAATGAAAGCTCCGATGAGGACAACTCCGTAAAATACACCCCTGCATTTCAATTAATCCACATACAATTCCGGAAACAGTACGGGGGGCATACCAGCCGATCCACGCAAGGGGCATGGCCAATATAATCCACGGGTTCCACAAGGAATTCTGGGGCATCACACGCATCGCTTGCTGAGGGGGTAGGCTCGAGGTAAGATTAAGAGGCAACCAATGTAATTTGGACGCACACTTATCCAGACACGTCTTTCGGCCACAGTTTCGAGTTTCCCAAACGTCAGCACCAATGTGGCCGCGTAGCCAGCACCGGCACACAGGCAGACGACCGACAAAAGTGCGAGCGTGTGAACTATGGGGTCGTTGCCGCTACTGGAGATCTGTAATATGGCGACCAGTAGACTGAAGTCAGATGCCGTCAACATCTATGTATTGCTACGACATGATGAAACCTTACCCCGAGATTGCTAATGCGATGCCACCAAGATAGGTCCACTCATTTATCCACCGTTGACAATAGTTTCGTCCTGCGCCATCGTCACCCAAAGCTTCAAGTGGGAGCGCCTCCCGAAAATAGCGATCGGGAAGCCCTAAAAAGAGGAAGATATATGGTATTATTAGAAATTTGAATGACATCTCCGGTGTCTCCGGTTCAGAGGCCGACATGGTAGCTTGTTCAATAGGCTGAGAAGTGGGTGGCTCGTCTACCGGCTCTGCCCGGTACGGCTTCCGCCGTATGACTTGTACTTTGGCTGGTACAGGCAGTCTGTAGTATTAATAGTGAGTCAGATTAGAAAGGGGTAAGTAGTTTTACATATTCACGCTGAGGACACAGCTGAACCATGCTGGACAGGCTCTGAAGAAACCGCGGGCTGGTCCGGGATCTCTCCTGGAGGCAGGTTTGCTGCGCGTCGGATGTCTGGATAATGGTCCCCAGTTGACCCCCGCCTCGCGATATACTACGAGAAATGTAAATTGGCACTCGACGAGTGCACTGTTAATATGGTCAATATTTCACAGCGCTGTGGGAGAGGGACGCTTGCCATCGTTGTAGGTTATCTGAGAGCGGACGTGTTGCGGGATTGAAACACTTCGGACAGCGATCGCTATCATCGGTAATTACGGCGTACAATTCGAGGATGTCCGGCTGGAGATCTCCGTTGAAATAATTGCCCACCCAGGCATCCCATGTGTTGCTTGATAAGAGCTTAGACTCTTTCGACGCAAGTAGCCCGAAGCTTCCGCTTGCGACGAACTGGCCGCCATCTTGGTCTCCGAGTTGTGAGACGAGATATGAACAAAGATCCTGAATGAGTGAGCGAGGCTGGCACTCAGGGAGTGGGATGACTTACCTCCCAGGATCTGCAGTGCTCCAGCGGAACATCGACTTGACGTTCATTAAAATCGTTCACCTGCAAACCAGGCAGGGATCCGTTTCTGGGGACATTGAGCGCCACACCTGGAAGAAAGTTAACGGGTAGTGGGCGAGCGCAGGGATAAGACTCGCCATATAGTTCTCCCAAAGCCTTTTTGTTGTGAGATGCGTTTCGAGGGATAATATTATTGAGAGGAAATTACCGCCAACGCCTGTCTCGCCGCCTCTTCCTTGGCCGCCGCTTTCGAATTGCCAACACCGGTGCCTGTCGCAAGCGAGGTTAAAACATCGCGGCGACTCTAAAGAATGCCTGTACCTTTGACCTCCCCGGCAACTGGAATATTAGTTGCGGTAAGCAAGACGTCAGCAAGCATGATGTAGACGAGCCAAAATCGTACTTTTGCATTGGACGGTCCACTTTCGAGAGCGTGATGGTCCTGAGGCCGATTCCACCCAGGTCAGAGTATGGCTTGTTTTTCGAGCCTGGAGGTCTGAGAAGCGAACGTTCAGACGGAGATGCCAGATGGGCCTGGGATAAAGAACACATACAATTGTTCAACTGGGAGATGCAGTCTATAGGATGCGTTAATGGGACGCTGTATAACGAACTGGAGTGCTCTAACTGGGCATTTTGAGCAGAAACACCGGATTGTAGCGGGAAAACTTTTTTCTTCTGCTCTGGTATATATTGGGCCGTTGTATTGTCTGCGGACCGACGCACAGAAAGAGTCCGCGTTGTGACGGGATAAGATAGTCTTAAGTAGACCTTGGAGAATGGCCAGGGCTGTGCCGCATAGCACCAAGCTTCAAGCGCCGTCATGAATGTACACAGTGAGAAAATATATGCCTGTTCAAATCGAAGCGGAGATATAAGAAATCTTCAGCCTAAAATAGTTGTGCTGTGTACTACCCTAGACAGGAAAATGGGGAAATAGCTGAAACGGTAGGTAAACCTATATCCGAGAATGAGGAAAGGTAAGTTTGAATGAGAAGGCACAGAAGGTTGAAGTACTTAATTTTTTTTGTTGAAAAAACATTGCAACTTAGAGATGCTATGATCAGATACTTCTGATCCAAGGTGGCACGATATACATCTCTCTACAGCTTTCGTGCCGCACATCTTTTTCGGCGGAGCTGCTGCGGCAAAAACACCTCGAGCCTCGGTAAGAAAATAAAGTTATAGCATCCCAGTTGACCTAAATTTGGACCATTCGCTAACCATTCGCGCTGAAAAAACAGCTTGTGTTAAATACGTGGAGCAGAACGGAGAAGACCCACCCATCTCTGGCGGCCCATCCCACAACCTTGGCACGACCGCCGCGGGGAGCGACGTCGACTCGAAGTGCGCTGAAGGGACGGCGCGTTCTGGCTCCGCTCGTTTCGCCTCAATCTCGCCCTTTCTTTACTTGATTTCTATTCTCTCGTTTCGTTTCACATTCGTTTTTTTTGCGTTCTGCGCTCCGCCCTATCTCCCTACTTACGGTCACTATCCTCCCACCCGCATGCTCGCCATCGAAGCGACCCTCCAGCCGACAAGCCACTACTTCCACTTTCAATATAAAAGGAAAACGCGACGCATTCGCATGGCACTGTACGTACCCTTAATCTTGGCCGTGTTAGCCGGGGAAGTGCAGCCGCGGTGTAGGTTAGTTTGGTTTGTTTCGTTTTGGTTTGAATAAAGGGCGAATAGAACGGGGAAGAGGAAACGCACCTGCAGCCCGCCCTTGGTGAGCGCGCACGCGCCATAAGCGAGGCGCTCCGGGGTTCTGGGAGTATCTACAGAAAAAAATGCAAAGAAAAAGGCAAAAGGGAGAGAAAGCACGCACCCGGTGAGGGGAACATATAGATAGCTCGCTGCCGGGGCTATGTCGTACAAGCGGGTTCCCAAAAAAAAACTACTGGACATACAGTCATTAACCTAGAAGCGAAATGATTAGACAATATCGTGATTTACTCCGTGATTACGAGTTATATTCATCCAAATTTTTTTTCCAGTCGATGTAAATACTCCGTGGCTACCTGTCTACAGAAAGGTTGGAGTGAATTGGTGAAGTATTGGTGGAGAACGGGCCCAATTTAGTGATACCATCAAATTCTGCCATAAACCAAGAAGCGAAACACTACGATGGGCACGATGGAGTGTCTTTGAAGACCCGGGGTGGTCATATTCTGATTCTACGACCTTAAAAACCCCCACAGCATGCCATGACTGTAAAGTTACTGCCCAGCAGCTGGGGACCCGGGCAGCTCGATAAGTTGTAAAACTGAGCCCGAGCACGGCACCGCTGAGCACTCGCGCGCTGGCGTCGGCGGCTTTTCCAAGACGACGATGCGGAGCTGCGAGGCGGCGGCGGCGGAGAGCTGGGCGAAGCGGATGGCGGCGGACAGGCCGGCCGGGCCGCCGCCGACGATGCACACGTCCACGTCCTCGGTCGGCCGGTCGGGTTCGGACAGTGGGTCGTACGGCGTGTAATTGGACGCCAGGCGCACGAGAGGCCCGCGCAGGGCGGGCAGGCGGCGGGAGAGCATGAAAGAGATGACACGATGGCACGTGTTTCTCGGGGCGGGAATTGCCGGCTTGTTCGTTGAATTCTATTAGAGTGTATTAGCTGCTGGCTCTATCACATGTTTTTGCAGCTATAAATGTTGTCCGTCCTAAAATATTAGGCTGGCACATGTTCTCAGCGTCCTGCACGGCTTTTGGTGCGAAAACAGCCCAAAACCAGATAATACCTAATACATAATATTTTCACAAATTCCATTCTATCACTAATTGCGCATGAATTAGCCGAGTAAATCCATCTAGTTTTTATCTGAATTAGTGAAGAACTGACTGAGATATCGACAATTCTTTGAAAATATCCCAAAACAGACATTTCTGATCCGCGCCTTCGGTACTGCAATTAGCTGTAAGCGTCTGCATCAGGAAAACCGTAGCCGAGATGTACCTATGGGGCCTATGAGAGCCTATGCAACACGGGGCAGCACTGTATAGTGCTCCATAGTGGGCCATAGGTACATCACAGCCACATTTGGCTATGTTATAGACTCGTAACCAGTCTGTAAAACGAATGCCGAAAAGATGCGGCGAGCGCTTCGGCGTAACCACCGAAAGTGCTTGCCACATTTTTCGGGAATTGGTTACAGACTGGTTACGAGTCTAGCTATGTTATAGAGTGCCATCACTGTCAAGACTTCCTGATGTGGAAGACAGCTTTAAAAAAAAGATGGCTCATACATGGCGAGACAGGTAGAAGCAAGCTGTAAAACAACCTGCACTTTACAGCTGGCAACTACATTACTGCCATCTGGAATCAAGTTTGGCAAAACATTTCCCCAATATGATCGTGCCAGCTGCTGGTGACGTGTGGGTACCTTGGCGGTGTACTGCTGCTTGAGCGCTCGTCCAAAGTTGGTACACACTATGGCATTACAGCGAGATTCTTGGGCCATCGGAGTGGGAATAAACGGCGAAAACAGCACGCCTTGCACACGTTTCTTCATCTCGGAGCGTCTAAATATCTTCCATTACCTCATAGAACCGTTCCCAGAACCCTCTGCCCTGTACATGTGATGATGATATTGTCTGCGATCGCAGAAACTCCGAGCGGCCATTATCACGATCTAATTTTCAACCAGTACGGAGGTATGCCGGCGGCGTCTTCCACCGTCTCATCGAATGCACAGCAGACTAATTTAGGTGTCGTAACGGTGCTGCTTCGCCCAAAGATCAGTACTTATAATGTCCAACCCAGGTGCTAGTCCGCCATTCGATCATACCCTACATCCCCTCTATTGCTTGTGGTGATCATGAGCAACGAGACTCAGCTCATTCTCTACACCAGCGTACGCAACTTCCCTTCCGAGGCCGTCGAGCTCTCCGCTTCAGAATGGCTGGACAGCGTCAAAGCTTCCGCCAGGAAAGCCCATATAACTGGAGAATCGCGCGTCTGGTTTACCAGAAACCATCCACTGCGTTCAGGCCCCAGGTAGCAGGGCCCCTTGGCGAGCTGACTAGCCGAGAAGTAGTCGGTGTTCAATGTCGAGGCTATGCTAGCCACCTCGACGAGATCCATCTAGCCGTGGCTAGCCACCTAGCCAGAGCTAGCCAGAGCTAGCCAGAGCTAGCCAAGCACCTTGTTCCACCCCCATGTCTAGCCATGCTATATGGCATTCAGAAGGTAGTATATTAAATCATAACTATGTTAACGTTCGTTGCAAGTTCGCCGATCGGCTGTGCAGTGTGTGTGGATGTTTGTTTGTTTGTTTGTTTGTCCGTTTGTTTGCCCCGTATCAAGTTATGTGACTGTCGTGCGCTGCTTGAGAACCGTTATTAAATTGGTTCGGCAGACTGCCAGAAGGTCCATTGAAAAGAGCGCGAAGTTCAGATCTTGTTCGGGGGGTCGGCCAGTCGCATATGGGTCAAAGAAAAGGTCGGAGTAGTCGTCATTGTTAGACATGGGGGAAGAGAAAGGTGCAGGGAGAACTATGACCCACATACCCTCTGGGATTGAGCTTAATTTTGAGGCGAGGCCAGGTCGTGATTGCGGCAGAGGTTAACTTGTAATATCTTTATTATTAGGACATGTGACAGAAACCTTGACTCGTCGTAGCCAGAGGAATGGCTAGCCCTGGCGGACCTAGCCAACTGGTGTCGAGGTTGTGCTACCCGTTTAGAAATGCTGCGTCGAGCTGAGCGTCGCGGACCTCGAAGCGGCTCGCATTTGCTTTGGCTAGCCGTTGTCTAGGTGACCGGGAGAAGCCAGCTAGCCGGACCTCGCCGAAGCTAGCCGGGCCTAGAAGCGCCTAAAAATGGCTTCGGCTATCCGGCGCCTGAACGCAGTGATCTCGATGAGGACTTTTCGCACGTCATCGAGAGAGGACTGCTGCGACCACTTTTCGAGAACAACGTGCAAAACATCGAACTTTCACTTGGAATTTCGACAAGCTCTGTATCGCAATCCTGAAAATTGAAGGTTCGAATCATACTACGTACAAAGCTGTTTCAATATTTCTGACGATTTCTCAGAGAAGGCGAAAGTGCAGCGGATCGCTCCTAATCGCACTGTCAGCAGCACACCTACTACCGGAGGCGAACCAGCGGCGGAGCTTGGAAAAGCTGTGATCGCCGCTGTGGAGCATCCTGTGGGCAAAGCTGTGTCTCACATTCAGAAGGTGAACGATTTAAGGAGCGCAGGTTTCGGAGCAAACGGTATCATCAAAGGTATGGTCTGTCATGTCTTCCACTAGTCCGTCTCTGAGTCATGGACTATTTATCAGGGTCCAAGGCAGCTATCCAACATTCCCGAATCGGAATGGCAACAAAAGGCAGTGAATTCTGTGCGAAACAAAGCTTGGGAATGAGGAACCTTGCCAGGACGACTTACGAAGCAGTTGGCCCGCTTTCCCTAGGTATTGCCGCTGCCGCAGTCGGTCTTGCAGGTGTGTGTGCACTCTATCGATATGCGACGGAAGAGGATTCGGTGCCAGTGACGGAGTACGTGTGGGATTACAGTCAGATTACACAGGAAGATCTCAATACGTTGGCCCGAGATCTTTTGGAGGACGATTAGTCGACGTTTAGGTACAGTGAGCTTGGTTTTCGAAAGGCGAGTGCAGTATGAATTCATTTATAAAATCGATTTATACCGAAAATGCGAAATATCGAATTCAACGCGAAACAAATACAGTCATTCCACGGTCCTTGCATTTTATTTTTCTCTAGGCTCGGAGAGTGGATTTTTGTGTAGCATTTTTTTGTGAATCTCTTTATATCATGCCCACACATCTCATGGATTTTTGTGGAATGTCAAATGTTGCCCCGAAACTGTGGAACGAGCACGTGATCAGGCTGACTTGCAATGTACGCAACCACGTCCAGTTAATTGGATCGATTTTTGCAAACAAAAAATTCGGAGGAGCATATACTACATCTCAAGTGCCCAGTACAAAAAAATTGAGCGAAATGAGCAGTAAGGCGGCTTGGAACAAGCAGATAAAGAGGCCACATCCACATAATGTTGATTCTTTTACAAAAAAAAAACATGGTTCATGCACTCTACCATTGTCAAAGTGATATATCAGAGGCAGTACGAGACCATGGATGCACATACAACAACAGAAGGAGGTGAAGAAACCAGTGATGGGGTGTTAACAGCTTGAACTGACGAAAGCCGAAATTCAGGCCCAATAGGCGACATTTGAGTGACATAGCATGCTCCACCGTGAGCTGGACATGTAGGAATACACAGCCAGGCAGGAAATGCGAGAAAATATCAAAGTTCTTGTGGAAAGATCATATCACAGCCCTGTTTGTGCAAAAATGCAAGGACCGATGATGCCGGAAAATCGGCCCAGACAAATCGGCTGTAAATGAGCCAAAGACGGCACTCCCTCCCAAATCTTTTTGCGGTACCATGATTTAGCTGTCTGTACAGTCCCCCTACATATTTTGTTTCAGCCGGTAGGCTTGGTAATATGTCAGGAAATCGGACTTTCTGAAACCTCGTGCAAGGACCGTGGAATGACTGTATATCTGGCCCAGCCTGCCAGGAGACGCTGTAATAATTTTCGCACACGCACCACATACTTACTCGGGACTCTCCTTCTGATCCGAGAATGTGGGTCCACATTCCGGTCCACCTACTTCGGCTCTGGATTCCCATGCGCCTCGGGAGATATGCGCGCGCGGCCCCGGCCCTGGTGTCCTCAATCTCCACACGGCGGCTCGCCTATTATCATCCACAATTCACGGTGCACTAGTGCTGTCCATAATTACGATGTCCGAGAATATGATATGAATACATACGGCAAAATAAGGATATGATACAGCGAAATCAGTCCTCAGAGAATATGAATACACAAGAACATGATATGATATATTATGCATGTAATATGATACCGCAAACGCGTATTCCTTGTATTCTTGGCGTATCTTGATCTAGCGGGTTGCCGTCGGAGCCTGATATTCACGTTCCGCAGTTGGGGCCAGCAGAAGGGGCAGAAAAGCCAAAGAAAAGCAGCGGAAGCCCAGTTTGGGCAAAGCGAGAAATGAGGTGCACGGAGCGAGCAGGACATGGGAGAGTAGATATATAGCCTGGAGGGAGTAAGAATTATTATCAGCATTTAGTGGGAAATGCAACTGTCTACAGAAGCGGCAAGAAGAAAGGTTGGGAATAAGGTGCTGGCGCAGGTGACCGCGAAAATCAACACACGTGGGCGTGATGTAACGCGTATTTTTCTCTTGCTCCAAACTTCCAGTGGTCCATTTCGAGGAAGGAGACAGGGCGGCGCATTTCAACAGACGCAGGCTTGGGAAGTCACAGAGACCTCTAGAATATTGCTCAATCTAGATATTGGAATCTTCTGGAATGCCACAACGAATGCCAAATGCATTCTGAATACACTCTGACTCCGAGTTGCGGAACCATGAGCGTCGAAAATCCTTGAGGAAAAACCGTCCCGTCCTCAATCCCAAGAATTTAAATACGCATCTTCACCCTACCCGTGTGTGATTTCAAGTTCTGGCTTGATCTGGGGCAAACGGGGCTGGATACTGGAGTCCGGAAGGCGGCTTTGAATCTGTGTGTCTGCGCTCTGTTTTGAGTACTTGGCCCGGTCACCAAGGTCAAATTGGGTCAATCCTACGAAATGGGGGCGCCAAAGTACGTACCTCTCACGTAGCTCTAGGGGCGCGCACTCACCAGGGATTCTTCCAGACTCCGAGTCGGGGTTCTCTTGCCGTTGAATGGTACGGCGGCAACTCGTCCTTATTGTAACTCGTCTTATTGTAAGACTTGTCCTCCTGCTGGAGCTCCGTGCCTCGTTTTTTCCCCCTCAGACCCGGAGTCAAGTGCGCCCATGTACCGATGGATACTCCGATCCTGCAGTCGTCGACCTTGCTGGCCCCAGAGCGCCGCTTTCGCCGACGGGATAAATGGTGGCGTAACCTTCTTCTCTCATGGGCGAGTGTATCGTCACCTCTCTTTCGGGTACAGCGCTCTGCGGGCGTCATCCCCCGGGAGTTCCAGCGAGTCAGGCATCGATAGCGCGGTGCAGTGCTGGACTAGCGATTACGTGCTGAAGCTCACACTCGAAGTGCCGATGGAGTCGCATACCAGACGTTCTCTTGCTGTCCGAGAGGGGAAGGTGGTGGTCGTGGTGGACGAGGGGAAGGTGTAGGGAGGGGCAGAACAAGCGAGAAGACTGTTACCGATCAGTCCGAGACATCGCACTTGAAAACGGTCTGTTGCCATCTCTACCAACTAGCACTTCATTTACTTCCATATTTCCTGGACTGCTTGCTGTACTGCTTGCTGTACTCATGGATTCCCCGTTCAAGTTCCCCCATCCTTTGTCTCATACATATTATATATGTTGCAACAAGTCCAATGCCTCGTAACTTAGGATGCGAGTGAAAGTAGTCCTCACGACTTGGAGTTGACGAAACGGTAGAGGACTGGCAAACCGAGTACCGCCATGTTAATTAACGGCCCATCACGAACTACTAAAAGCGGTCGATGAGATCCAACACCATCGGGGACAACGGCTTCTCTCTCCTTCAGCGCCTCTCGTTAACCTTCCTATGCTGCGATTCATGACGGGGAGGACGCTCGTCTAGCCACCGCTTACCGAAAAGACTAGACGATGGATGAACTATGTAGGAATACCTTCAGAAAGGGGTATCTTGCATGGAAAACGAGACGTACAATTTATGCACTTGGGGTAAAGGCCGTGGCGGCACCCGGCATGCAACTCGTACTTCCTTTTTTTTTTGTTGAGGGACTCAGACTTGAGTCAATCAGAAAGTGTGGCTCCCTGAAAGTATAATCCAAATTCTCAATTAATTTCGTTTTATTATTTTTAAATTATGTATCATGTAGACTCGGACAGAGCGCAGAACAATTAGAGACCAGTACCTCACCACATTCAACTCATCAAAAATGTCTGAGCTCTGTTCCCTCTCCACAATGTATTCAGCTTTCTCCGCGGCTTTGATCGGCTTCCCCCAGATGTATAGCTGCGGCAATCAGAGCCGAGCTACTCAAGAGATACACACAGATTCTTGCTCAGTTCCTCAGTACTGTAACTCTCAGTCCATCAAACCGCTGAGTGGTATTTGTCTGGTAGAAATCCCACGCTTCAATTTGTAGCTTCTATTATTGCTTAGTTCATATTTCCATTTAAAACTTGAGCATCTCAGATACCGTAGCTTCACGGAGAATAAAATGAAAAATTAAAGAATTCGCGGCCAAGACTCCCCCGGTGCCGAGCGCAGGCACGTCTTGTTGATGGAAAGGAGATGACAGCTGATCGAGAAACAGGTGGGCGCGCGAGGTCCACCGCAAGTCCACCGTAGATCAGAGTCAGACAATGAAGCCAGTGAGATGACCTTTAGGTCCCAGTCAGCGTGGAAGGATATATCACAGAGCATATGCGAAGAGGAAAGGCAGATTCCGAAGATGATCAGGGGAACAATACGCATAAAAATAGACAAAGATTAACACGTGTCAACTCATCCCCTAACGTTGACTAGAGGCTGATTCAGCTGTAGTTCTGAGGGACAGGATTTCTGCATTTATGGTGCTTCTTTGGATTACTTTTTATAACCAGCATGCTTTTTGGGTAAATACCATCCTATCCTTGTAATTTTTAGGAAAGTTCATAGAGTTCAAGAGTACGACACCCGTAACTAGTCCAACCTTTGGTGCCTTTATGGTTTATTTTTATTCATTGTTGCATCCGCCATCTGCCAGTGGTGCGAATTCAAAATTGAGATTGACCTTCAATACCTCTTATAAACTTCCAGTGGGACCCGCTCAACCGCATGATAGGCCCAAATCAAATGCGGTAGATATTGAAAACGGGGCAGGCCGAGATCGCAGGTCATAGAAACACGCGAGTCACGGACAGCATTAACCGAACATCGGAGATGCCCGATTAAATCAACGACAATAAGTTTTTTTTAACTGTATGTGCATGTGTGATGATTTTTCACCGAGTAGGGGGGATTTTTCCCCGAGTAAGTAAATACGAACAATTAACCAAATACGAACAAAGGCACAGCCGCTATTTTTCATATGTTTTCGACTAATGGAAATAGTATAAAGACTAGACACAGCCACTAAAGGGGTCCCTCAATGAAATCGGAAACTAGTAAAAAAGTGATTGTTTTTGGGTGCCCTGAGATTTGAAAGAAATGATAACATATGTAAACATAAGTACTCGTAACTGCCAGAACATCTCCGGGTTCCGCGATACCATCCTGGATTGCGCCTATGAGCTTGACGATCTGCCGGGTTTGGAAAGTTTTGCGGTGGCAATAATGAAGGCATGCCCTACTCTCCGTCGCGCCGACATCGGCGCCCACATTTGTTCCGACACAGGCTGGTATCCGGGCCTCGAAAGACAGGAATTGGCCTGCTCTGTGACACGCTGTTCAGGCGGGAAATTTGCGGTCATTAACGGGAAGCAGTTTGATTTCCAGGCAGTCGGAATGTTTTGGTGAATTTTTTGGGTGCCTAGGTCCCTTTATATTTGTTTATACGTGGATATTGATGATTGACCAACAAGGATATTGTATGAACATGTATAGGAGCGACGGTCACGGTCGCGGGCAGGCCAGTCGAGCCTTTAGCCGTGTTGGGACGCGAGTATATGCGGGTATTCATAATCTTCAGGAGAGGCGAGAAGCAGCAGCATAAGAGTGCTTGGACTTTTTCGATTTGCGGGTTTGCCGTTAGATATGTAATGTACGACTTCGGCCGACCCGAGAGAAATAATTCAACCTTGAACGCATGTCTTGAATTTTCAAATGGCCATAGCAAGACCACTGGGATCTCCTGGCTATTTGGGCCGCAAGGATCCGGGTAGCCAAATTTGCCAGATACACAATTGAATCGCGTGGATTGCATGTGCTTGAGGAGTTGGCAAAGTGCAATTTGGACCTGAGCGAAGATGTAAGCCCTCTAAGTGCGTTAAATGACGCTACAGTAAGTTTATTACACTCCTTGTTTACTGAGGGAAAAAAGAAAGATGCTCAAGAGATCGAAATGACCCAACCCCGAATTGAACGGGCAGCCCGCAATAGATAGACTTGCACTTTACATTGAGTGCAGGAGCGCGCCATGCGCCGCCGGGTCGTTATTGGTATACATTAAACCAATGATAGGTGTGGTTAAAATTTTGTGGTTGAATTTTGGGTCAAAAAAAAAAATCAGTAGAAGAGACACTTTCATACTGAGTGCAGGTACGTACCATGCGCTGGCAGATCTTTATTCTCACTACCTGAACTTGAATAAGTGTGCTTGAATTTTGGTCACCAGTGGATCAAAAAATCTCCTTGGGTCGACACCATTATGACCCAACCTCGAATCGAACGGTACACCACAATAAGCAGATGCGACTTGATACTGAATGCAGGAGCGCACCATGCGCCTCCGGGTCTTTATTTTTATCTACATGAGCTGGAATAGGTGTGGTTGAATTTTAGGGTCTCCCATAAATCGAAAAAGAATGTGTACTCTGAGATGAACCGACCCCGAATCGAACGGGCAGCCCACATAGTCTGGGTGGCCTTCTCATACGGAGTGCCGGAGCGTATCCAGTGCTGTCGGGTCGTTATTCGTATACAAACCAATTTCATCGGACCAATGACCCGACCACGAATCAAGCGGGTAGCCCGCAGTACAGAGATCTGCATTTCACACTGGTCGCAGGAGCGCACTATGCGCCGTCGGGTCGTCATTCTCACTAACTGAACTTGAACAGGCGTGTTTAAATTTTGGGTCGCCTGTGAATCAAAAAATGTCATGTCCTCCAGTAAAGCGATGGAATATGATGGAAGGCTTACATAAAGTGGCCAAGGCCAAAAGTGCCTAGATGTTGCGCAGTGCTTATATTTCGCCTGTTTGCCTAATTTGGATTTCCCACGTGACGTAGGTGGCTTGTGGATGATTCCTACCTTATTTTCGAAGCAAACAGGTGAAAATTGAGACCGGAACACGCAATATATGTAAAACAATCAACCAAAATGATTGTATTGTGACATAACCGTAGTTTGGAGGCTTAAATAAAAAAATCCAAGGGCACTACTGTAAATACTTGTACTGGAGCAACCGTCACGGTCACGGAGAGGGCGGTTGCGTTGCCCAAACTCCCCAGGTCACGGTCACGGCAAGCCTGGTTGCTTATCCCAATACCGTGACATGGAGATATTTTTCTTTCTGAAGCATGAAAACTGACTTGAAATTTTCAAAAAATGTCTAGAAGTTTCCCTAGAGAACTTCTGAGCAGCGTACCTGCCACAACTGGGGCTTTTGACTATAAATAAGATAATTCAGAATTGTTTTTGTTGCCAAATTTTCAACGGTCACGGTGAAAATTGGCTTGGTTGCGTTGCCCAAAGCTAATTGCGATGTCACGGTGAACTCGGTGGTTGCTCCAGTACAAGTATTTACAGTATCCCCTGGATACTTTTAAGACGAATCGATTGAGCCTATTTCTAAAGGAAACGGGTGAGAATTGAGCCCGGAACACGCGATATATGTAAACAATTAACCAAAATGACAAAATGATCGTATTGTAACATAACCGTCGTTCGGATGTTCAAATTAAGAATACAAGGAGGCCATCTGAGGCCATCCCCTGGGGATTTCCAAGACGAATCGATTGAGCCTATTTCCAAAGCAAACGGATGAGAATTGAGCCCAGAACATGTGATATATGTAAAACGATCAAAAAACGCTCAAAAAGGAAAAAAAAAAAAAAAAAAAAAAAGGTCCGCGCCCTAAGCTCTGCAAAGCTGTAAAGTACTTGTGATTCGTTGGAATCCATCTAATCTACGTCAGACTCAGCCAGGTTTATATCTCGGATGTAGTGCACGGTGCACAGCAGCAGTGTATACAACTCGCTCATGCCTCAGTCTGGGTTAGACTCGTTACCAGTCTGTAACCAATTGGCCGAAAATGTGGCAAGCACTTCGGTGGTTAAACACCGAAGCGCTTGCCGCATTTTTTTCGGATTCGTTTACAGACTGGTAACGAGTCTAAGTCTGGGTTAGACTCCCCGCCGAATGAGCATGGGATGCCCATTCTTTTCCTCAACGACCCCACTAAACAATTACCTTAGGACTCTTTCCTTGTCCTAATTCATGATCACATTGCACCGATGAACCTCGTGAAACTTTGGGTCTGTTCAAGTAGTTTATTGCCGCAAGCATACTATTTTACTTGGGCTGTATCAAAATCTACGTGTACAATCCCACTGGGCCAACTCTAATGGGACCACCGCGGTAATACATCCTCCTCCTCCGCATCCGAAATCAGTTGGCACAATCACCTTTTTTTCCTTCTCTTCACTGAGCTCGTATATTGCCTCAGGTCAGTTCCTATTTTGCTGATGTTCACTGGATATTTTTTCCCTTTCCCTTCCAAACTGGTGTTTTTGTCTCCTGAGCCCGTCCTTTCCCCTTCCCGGCTCTTGTTTTCGTTTCCTGGGCCCGCCCATTTCCCTCCTGGACAAACCCATTTGCTTCCTCGGCTCGCTCATACCCAGCTTTTGTTCCTGCCTCCCGAGCCCATTTCCATTCCATCTTCCAAGCCGACGACGTCCCTTCAAGCTCTGCTGCGCGAAAATCTTGATCGAGTACCGGCCACAGTACCTCTCTCCACTCTTCGTTGGTGGCATCCCAACCACGTGCGAGATATTCATGAAGAGGAATCATGTCCACCGCAGGAACGGGAGTTCGTTGGCCAAGCTTGGGGATCCATCCTGCCAAGCCGGGTTTATTGGGAGGAGGAGGAACTTTGGCGATCAAGAGAGATACAGTCCCCGGCTCATTATCCCGCTGTTTCGCCGGGTCGTCTAAGCCTTAATCAGTTTATATCGAGTTTACAATACTGAAGAAGGAAATTACTTTCTCCCGGTTTCGGGGTCCCCGAAGTCATCAATTCGACATCTTTCTGCTCGAAGATCGACAGCTGTCCCTTCCTTCGGATGTTATCGATATAGCTCTGGGGTTGAAGTCAAAGTAAGAACCATGCGACAACACACATACTGACACTTATCAGCACCACAATCCCCCGCATTTGAGATTTCGACGCAGGGTCTAAGACCCAAATTAGAATTTGGTCCCGGCTTACAAAAGACATTCGTGGCTCTTGTGCCCCCTTTTTTTTCAATGTTAGTCACGATAACTTGAAGCAGCAGTTTAACTAGACTAACCGGTGGGCGAAGATTGATGCCCATTCCTACTTTAACTTCCAAGGGGTGATACTCGGGTCCAGGATCCAATGACATATCTTGCGGTTGGTATGTGAAGTTGTACGACGTGTAAGATTTGCCCGGTTTATCCCACTCAGATCCAATTTCAGAGTGCACCCGGCATCTGGGCATTATCTTGGAAATGTTCATTCAAAGATCAGACAAAAGACGACCCCCGCACCTTGTTATCAGTAGCTTCCATCAAAGAATCACGGTTTCTGTCGTATGAGAACGTCGCCGAAGCGGTCGGATGACCGCTTGCCAATCCCAGTGTCGCTTTAAGTCCTTTCTGAATATGGACTTGGCGTCCATGCTTGTAAGTCTTGTCTGGCAGGTCGAATCCTCGGTGTAAACTGCAAAAAATCAATGTTACACCATATGTCCGCAACGACACAGAAACAAATACATTTCCCGCTGCATGATTGATTTTTCACGGTGGGCCACAAACCCAATGGTTGCATACGAGCGATCGACTTGAGTCTCGCGTGGTCGATTTTCGATCTTGAAGTCAACCAGAGCGATAACCTCGGGTTGAGATAAAGCTGGGCTTAAATTCTCTCGATCAATTGGCGGATTAGTGTTTGGGTTAATGAGGAACTTGATAAAATGAGGCCGTGGAACGAGGACAACGAAGATCCCTCGTACCTTGAAATTGTAGCCAATGGAAATAAAATAGTATTTCTCAGGATCGTTCTTCAATTTTAGGCGGAGCTTGATGCATGTTCCGTGGAGCGGACTCTCCCATTTGTCGTCTATATCCGTCCCTCCGCCCCTGCCTCCGCCGCCACCACCACCACCGCCATCACCAAAGTGAAACCCGCCGTCGTTGGGATCGTCGTGGTTACTTTGTCGATCGAAATCATCTTCGCCAGCACCTTGGATCGTCGTCACCGTCTCCTTGTCCACTTTCATTAGAGCCCCCTCCCGTGCTTCTGGGTTCAGCGGATTCGCCGTCATAGGTTCCCAGTCCATTTGGTCAGTGTTGGAAGCTGATTCTCCGAATTGATTCCCTCGTTCGAAATTACCCTGATTATTGTCGCAGGATCTGATCAAGTGGTGGCACATAAATTAGAGTTGAATCGAAGTAAATGGAAGCACGTACACCAGAGTTATAGGGATGTCATTTGGGGGCCGGATCACAACTGGGAATCCCGATGTCTTTGCGAGCGATTCCGCCGAGCCCAACACTAGGGGATCCTTGCGGGACCCGAACAACGCCATAGCGGGCGTCGTCGGAAAAAGCATGAAGGCGAGAGGCCCATGGCAGCCGCTTTCACGGATAGATGTGAGGAGAGGGTTTCCCCAATTATTTTCTATCCATGTAACAGCTTCTGTAGGCTCATGAATGGATATTAAAGATCCTCCCATATCAAATTTGGCCTCAAGACACCTCATATCGTCGGGAGACAGAGAAGGTTCAGTTCTGGGCAGTTTTAGCACATACTCGGGGCAATGATGTGCGAGGCAAAGAAACCACGTACGGGAGAAGACCGTCGTTTCTCGGCGAATAGATGACGAAAGTTGCAGTTTGGATGTCTTCTATTTGGTACTTCGACCTCTTTTCGCCGCTGCAAAACGTACGCTTCACCCGGCTCATTCACCGCCTCCATTTTTTGGGATTCGTTACTTGCACTTTGTATCGGTCCTAAGAGCAGGTATCCTTCATCCGGACAACCCTGAATACGGTGGCAATTCACCTCCTGATGCGGTGGCTTGCGCTCTCGGCCTATCCGGAGTGTAGGCCTCTCTGCCCTGGGAGGAGATGCTCTCGCTTCCCGTCTCCGCCGCTTTTTTGAGTCCCCAGACCGGCGGGACCAGCAGGTGCGGTAGTATGGCTTGAGAGAAGTCTGGAAGAAAGTTAACAGGTAGTGGGCGAGCGCACAGACAAGACTCGCCATCTGGATCTCCCAAAGCCTTCTTGTTGTGAGATGCGTTTCGAGGGATAATATTGAGAGGCAATTACCGTCAATGCCTGTATCGTCGCCTCTTCCTTGGCCGCAGCTTTTGAACCGGCAACACCGGTGCCTGTCGCAAGCGACGTTAGAACATCGCGGTGACTCTAAAGAATGCCTGTACCTATGACGGTCCCAGCAACTTAAATATCAGTTGCGGTAAGCAAGACGTCAGCAAGCATGAAGTACATGGGCCAAAATGGTACTTTTGCATTGGACGGTCCACTTTAGACTGTGTGATGGTCCTGAGCAGGATTCCACCCAGGCCAGAGTATGGCTTTCTTTTCGAGCCTGGAGGACTGAGAAACGAACGTTCAGACGGAGATGCCCAGATGGGCCCGCGATAAAGAACGCATACGATTGTTCAATTGGGTGCCGTAGCCTATACGATGCGTTAATGGGACGCTGTATAACGAGCTGGAGTGCTCTAACTGGGCATTTTTGAGCAGACTACACCGGATTGTAGCGGGAAAACTTTTTTTCTTCTGCTCTGGCAGATATTGGGCCGTTGTATTGTCTGCGGACCGACGCACAGAAAGAGTCCGCGTTGTGACGGGATAGGATAGTCTTAAGTAGACCTTAGAGAATGGCCAGGGCTGTGCCGCATCGCACCAAGCTTCAACGCCGTCATGACGTACACATGAGAAAATATTTGCTGTTAAATCGAAGCGGAGATATGAGAAATCTTCAGCCTAAAATAGTTGTGCTGTGTACCGCTCCTAGACAGGAAAATGGGGAAATAGCTGAAACGGTAGGTAGGTAAAACCTATATCGGGAATGAGGAAAGGTAAGTTTAATGAGAAGGCACAGAAGGTTGAAGTACTTGAATTTTTTTGTTGAAAAAACATTACAACTTAGACATGGTATGATCAGATACTTCTGATCCAAGGTGGCACGATATACATCTCTCCACAGCTTTCGTGCCGCCCATCTTTTTCGGCGGAAGCTGCTTGCGGCAAAACACCTCAAGCCTTGGTAAGACTAAATTAGCATCCCAGTTGACCTAAATTTGGCCTAATTTCACCACCATTCGCGCCTGAAAAAACTAGCTTGTGTTGAACTACGTGGAGCAGAACGCGGAGAAGACCCACCCATCTCAGGCGGCCCATCCCACAACCTTGGCACGACCGCCTCGGGGAAGCGACATCGACTCGAAGTGCGCTGAAGGGACGGGCGTTCTAGCTCTGCTCGTTTCGCCTCATTCTCGCCTTTTCTTTACTTCGATTTCTATTCTCTCGTTTCGTTTCGCATTCGTTCTTTTTTTGCGTCTTGCGCTCCGTTCCATCTCTCTACTTACACTCGCTATTCTCCCACCCGCATGCTCGCCGCCGAAGCGGCCCTCTAGCCGACAACCCACTACTTCCACTTCCAAATAAAAAGAAAACGCGACGCACCCGCATGGCACTGTACGTACCCTGAATAAGGGGCGAATGGAACGGGGAAGAGGAAACGCACCTGCAGCCCGCCCTGGGTGAGCGCGCGCGCGCCGTAAGCGAGGCGCTCCGGGGGTTCTGGGAGGATCTACAGAAAAAAAGGGAGAGAAAGCACGCACGCACCCTCGTAGGCGCGCCCCGAGCAGCGCGCGGAAGTAGGGGTGGAGCTTCATGCGTCGCGCGCGCACGAAAAGCCATGCCGGGTTCGAAGCGCGCGGGATTTGTGCGCTGGCGGGAGAGCCCGGTATCGTGCGTCGTTACCCCCAGCACACTATTACTAGAAGACAGCAGCAACCTCGCGGCCAGGGTACACCTCCACGCCCAACGCCTCCGCCTCCTCCGCCAAATACGCCGCAAACCGACTTAGGCTCACCACATAGTTGCCTTTCCCATGTATTTGCGGCGGGTGCGGTGTGCGCCAGGCACGCTTTTCCGTCAAAAGGCGCATGCCGCTGCTGGTGACCGGTTGCGTGCTCGCTGCTGGCGCGCCAGTCGGGGAGGAGCGCGTCGAGGGCGGAGGGCTCGAGCACGGCGCCGATGAGCACATGCTCGCCGGAGTCGGTGGCCTTTTCGAGCACGACGATGCGAAGCGGCGAGGAGGCGGCGGCGTAGAGCTGAGCGAGGCGGATGGCGGCGGACAGGCCGCCGCCCACGATGCAGACGTCCACGGACTCCGTCAGCCGGTCGGGCTCGGACATCGGGACGTCCGGCGTGTAGTTGGACGCAAGGCGGGCGAGAGGCCGGCGCAGGGCGGGCAGGGGGGAGAGCATCGAAAAGAGAGATGGCGGTGATGCACGTGTTTTCGGGGGCGGGAATTGCCGGGGTGTGATTGGTCCGTAGACCAGTGACCGATCTCTCGTATGAAGCAAGTATGAAGACAATCGTGCTGAGTTTAAATTCTCATGACAAGCGATTCACCAAACGGGCATCGGCTGAGCATTTGTACGCACAGGACAAGTAACTGGCTCATAAAGCCGTTCGGAATCCTTCCATAGACTGGGTGACTTCCCGTAAGCATTTTTCGAATTTCCGCCGTGATGCCGGAGGTACCATCAGGACTCAGATCTCGCTTAGACCCTCGAATAAACCACTATTTAATCGAATCTATTCGAGGGGTACCCCCCCCTCGAATAGACTTGAATTGTCGTGAATAACCCGTTTTGGGCATCTCTCCGCTCTCCCTGCTTCCTGGGCTCGCTGTTCTCCAGGAAATCAATGAGTTGGACTGGGGACCATTTATGGGAGGGGTCTGGAGGGGTTGATAGCCAACAACGAATCCCGGCTGTCGCCGCAGACATATTTATACAGCGTAGGTGCAGCTCATCATTTTCCATGTCGGCGGCGGAAGTACGCGTTAATGGACGTTAAGGGACGAATGAGATGGGAGCTGGTGTGCCAGGTGTTCAAAATACTCATGAACAAGAGGAAACTCTTATGGGAATCATCCTCGATTATATTTAATCTCAATATAATTAGCCGACATCATTGGCACCGCTGGAAAATTCAGCTGGAATATAAAAAGCTTACGGGAAGTCACCCACTCAGACAAATAGATCTTATGGGGCAAAAAACTTGGATTTTACAAGTTGTTGCATGACTCAGACAATATTTTCCCTCATAACCCTTCATTTGGGTCAAGATCGAGGTTCTACTGCTCCCATACGTGTAATATTGTAACCAACGGTTTGTAATGAAATAGAATGCTTCTCACTAATCAAAGTATTTTATTCTGACCCCATCCACGAGAACGAGCTTTTCAAGTGACGAAAACGTGATCTGATCACTTGTCATGAGAATTTAAACTCAGATCGACCGGTCTCTCTATGAACGATTGTCCTCATACGAGAGATCGGTCACCGGTCTAATTAGTTCCCCGGATGGCTTTTCCTCCTCAACGAGCGTGAAAAATTCCTTTCCAGCAAGTCATGGAAGTACGTCCCCTTGATTATTTTCCTCTTCCAATATTTAATCTACAAATATTAGTGCTTGTAATTCATTGGACTCATATAAGCTGTATCGGACTCAGCCGGGAGGTCATTAAGTCAGATGTGGTGTACGGTACACCCTTTTTGAAGCGAAGTAAAATAGGCCTGTGCCACAGCCCGAGGTTCGACTCCCCGCCTCCGAATTCGGTTGGCTGGCATTGACAATGAATCACGGATGAGCTGGGGAAGTTGAGTGCCTTACGTATTGTCTCTACTTTCTTCTACCTAGTATGGACTCAGTTAGCTACTTACTCAAGGCATAGGTGGGACGACCCAGAATCGGTGTGCAGACTGTCCTCTGTCGGACTGTAGGTCGGAGGCCGAAGAGACGCGATGGATTGAGAACAGGAGGTAGAGCGCTCGGGGCCCATGGAGGCAATAGAAGATATTGTTGGTTAACAAGGACATCATTACATTTACACTGAGGGAAAATCAAGATAGGAGCCACCCAAGAATGGTCGATCCACGTGTTAGTTTCACGCGAAATTGAGGCGCGAAGCGTACGATGGTCGAGACCCTGCACTATTTTGTCCAGGTGTGCCAGTGCATCAGTAGGATCTGGGCGATCGTCCGGGTGTGGACTGGACATGCTATCGCCGAGTGCTCAAAATACTTGTAGACCGGGACATGGCTGACGAGAGATGAGAAAACGCATATAAACACGCCCTTGAATTTATTCACTTAATGACCTTGAGGATGACAATCCCCAGTTGACAGACGTCAACTTTGATCGGGTTGTAAGGCACACTATTTGAAAGCTCCTGGATCTCCTTGCAATTCCTGAGGAGACCGAGAGTCCTAGCCTTCTCTGTACCCTCTGGTTAAACACCGGAATTTCAAAGTCGATGTACCAATAGTTCAAGGGTCCCACACTACACCTTTTTCTCCAGGAGAAGAGCCCAAACGAACCCATCTGGGTGCGTGGCTCGGCGAAGTGAGAGCTTTTCGGTACGACTGGTCAAATACCATTCGTGCATTATTCCCGTCAAACGTCATTCCAGACTAGAGTTGACTAAATCCTAGTACTTCTGCTATGCCTCTGGATCTACAAGTTCGCTGGGAGTTCAGTAGAAGAGCACTTATTCTTGAAATAGATCTCAACCTGCCCCGTACTCCTTCAACGCATGCGAACTTTCGCTGCACCGCCGCCAGAAGCCGCCAGAGACACCAGTCCCCAAGTCTGAAAAATTATTCGCACCTTTACCAAACCTTTATGGGCCAACACATGGATATTTTATTCTCAAAAATCGATAATGTTCATCGTCTACAAGTAGAGTGATGCGCAGGGACACAGTCAGCGAGACTCGGCCACATCACGGAGTGCCAGGACCCCGCGATGGCATCACAGAATTGCCTAAAACAGACCTTGACCCTGGAGGGCAACGGTAGCAGTGGTGCTTCACCCATTGTCACTGCGACCGCAACTCACTTTTCCAATACGTGCATTTCTATTTTCAGTGCTATCCTTCCAGATCTAGAGCATGTCCAGAGTATCCTTTCCGACTTGAACTCCTCTGTGCAGTTCCGTGCCGTATTTAGGTGCCGATCCCTCCGCGCGGCGAGAATCATCATGTCGCATATCTGATCATGATTCATGGGCGGTTCCCCTTGAACTCGCCCGAAGTTTCACGTCCCCCCGGGCTCGTGCCGAAGCCAGAGGACTGGGACCAATTCGGTTTGCTTCCACGCCGGATCACGATTTTCTCTCCCGAGCTTAACGGAGGACAGTGGAGACATGGAAGCAAATCTCGGAAGCAAATTTCACTCAGCCAATTCAGGAAATTATGTGCCCCTACCAATTCTGTCTTAAATCGCAAGCCTATTAGTGAGTTTTTCACAATTAACATTGCCTCGCAAGTGGTCGTCCAGGGAAATATATTAATGGAGGAGGAGGAGGAGGATGTATTGCTGCGGTGGTCCCTAAAAGGAATAAGCAGGTGCTGTACCTGCGTACACTACGTCCATGTGTACGCTACAGTCATCGGCGGTCACGGCGCTTGGTAGCCTATCTACTGGATAGTGAATAGATGTATCTCACAAATAGACTTAGCCGGCGGGCGATGCTCTTCGAAGTCGGAGTCCTGAAAACGACGGGAAGTAGCGAGGTGTTTCATTGAAGAGAGCCAAGACCTCGAAGACATACTTTGCAAATCACTTGACAGCTTTTCGCGGAGCAACGAGTCTCAGTAGGAACGCGTAATTGGTGATTACTGTGTACTGAGATCTCGTACTGGGATCACAGCCAGCCATGTTGTGGATGAACCGCACACGTAGTATCACGAGGCGAGGGTGGGAAGTGCAATCGAATAGAGTGCGCACTTCATCTTCTACAGCCCCCCTACAAAATCTGCACAGTCTGAAGTTGCGTGGAACGGCAGCCCAGGTTGTATCGCAAAGCGTAGCGAAGTCACTCCACGCTCAGGATTGTGGTCCTCGAGGAGCAGGCCGGTTATAGCCTTGCGGTGCGCTGGAATAGGAACCATAGTGAGGTAGTGGCGCAGACGGCGGCGGTATCAGTCGGAAGCAACGTCGGAATGAAGTCCATCACAGTCTAAAATTAGTCATGATTCTGTAATCAAAAGCCGGTACTTATAGAATCACCGCAACTTTGCTAAATCGTCCTTCTCGGATTTCAGATGTCGCGCGCTCGCCATGTTCCCCTCCCAGTAAACGCTCGGGTCTTACGACGGACAGCCTAGTAAAGTATGGGAAGGCTGGCTCTGCGCTATTACTGGGAATCTCAGTATCTACGGACACCCCTTATCTAAGAGCAATCGCGGGGATGAGCTGTCTTATCCTGGATACCATCGCGCAGGTACGGTCCAACAAGGAGGAGGCACTTCGCCTTACGGCGTCGGCGTACACCATCATCTACGCCATCATAAATATCTGTGACAACGACGCCGAGCCGCCGCCCAGCATCGTTCGGAGCATCGGTCAATTCTTCGAGTAAGTGAAGTCCCTCATCTTTGAACACGCACTGAATTATCTCAGCACTTTGCAAAAGATTCTGACCTATGTTCGTGCTCAACTCGGCCGTGGCTTGGTAAAGCGCATGTTTCGCAGAATGGAGGACACCGCCTTGCTCATAGAGTGTACTGCAGGCCTCGAACACGCGACAGCCGTTTTTGGAGTGCGTCTATGAATTCTGCGGTTCTTCGGAATTCTTAAAAGGTCCCAGGTTCAATCGCAATTAATTACTGCGGTACTCATGTCTGAGGAAGCGCGTGCAACGCAGACCAGGCACGAGCAACTTCTCGCTGCTCTCGCTGGTTCGGGCTCAATCGAGGTAAGCATATGCCACTCCTTGGCTCCAAAATACATTGACACTCATCACAGACTCAAAGTATGCGATCCAGGTATGGTAGCATTCAGCGTCACAGAACATGATCCCTGATTTTTTCTGTAGCTCGAACAGTATTTCAATGCTACCTGGGTCCCCGAAGATCTTCTACGGGCGGGAGACGGAACTCCATCATATTTGCACTCACCTGATATCTAAACCTCTCGCTTGCATTGCGATCCTGGGACCGGGGGGTATCGGCAAGAGCAGCCTTGCACTGGCAGTTCTCTATTCCCCGGAAATAATCAAAAGTTCCCCAACCGATACTTTGTATCCTGCGATTCGGCGCGTTCCGAAGCCGATTTATTGTCTTTGCTCGGCGCATATTTTGATCTCGAGGGAAGACGGGCGAAACCCATTCTACGCCACTTCTCCAGCTTGGAAGGGCCGTCGTTGATTGTATTGGATAATTTGGAGACTTGTTGGGAGCCAGAGGGCTCTCGTGTAGCAGTTGAGGAATTTATGTCGATGATGGCTGATGTTGAGCAGTTGGGGATCATAGTAAGTCGTCAACTTCACAAAGTGATAGTCGATGACAACTGCTACAGGTGACAATGCGAGGAGAAGAACGACCTTCTCGCGTGAAATGGACCAGGCCCTTTCTACCAGTCCTTTCACCTCTCAGTTCCGCTGCGGCTCGAGCGACCTTCCGAGATATCTCGGATAATTCCGCTGATGACGACGACGCAGTTGACGAGTTGCTCGAGTACACCGGCAACCTGCCCCTGGCCGTAACTCTAATGGCCAACCTCGTCGCATTCGAAGGCCGGGAGGCGGTCATTGCGCAGTGGAAGGCCGAGGGAACCTCGATTCTTTCTGACGGTGCGGACCGCCGAAATAATTTGAATCGGTCAACTGCAATTTCTCTATCGAGCCCACGAGTGGTGGCAACACCAGGAGCGGAAATCTTGCTATCCCTACTTGCCATGCTTCCAGACGGAATGTCCAACGCGACCTTGAACGAAATAGGTTTTCCATCCCCAATTTACCAAAGTGCATCGCGGCACTACGCCGCACTGCACTCATATACGTCTCCGACACCGACCAGCGTCTAAACACTCTTGTCCCGATCCGGGAGTACATGCGAGCCCATTCCTCCCCTCCCAAGACATTGTTGCAGACGCTGCGCGACTACTTTTATAATCTGCTCTATCTCTTTGCCGACGTTGATCAGCCCCCTCCCGGGGGCTCTGTCCGTAAAGTCACGTCGAATCTGGGAAATATCCGCTCGATATTGGAATATTTCGCCCACCAGGGCGGAGATGACAGTCGAGACGCTATTCGGAGAATAATCCAACTCGCCAACTTTACGCACCACTCGGGCTATGGGACACTCGACCTGCTTCGATCTGTCAAACCCTTGGCGAAGGGCCTTGGTGATGAAGGCCTTTACGGAGAATGCCTTCATACGTTGGCAAAATCTCCGGAAGAGCCTGAACTTGAACCCCTACTTATGGAAGCGATTCGCTGCTTTGAGGCGGTACATGACCTCTCGGCTCAAGGTGCGCTGAACCCACAGGATGGCCTAAATCACATTCATTTATTTCTTAGCATTGGCCTATACGTATATGTCGGCGTACCATGTAAGGGTTGGAGCTTTAACCACAGCTATGGAGACCGCGCGGACGGCATTGGAACTCGCTGTCCAGGCTCAAAACCCTAAAGCCGAAGCCCTGGCACTGCTTCGCATATCAGCAATCGAATACCGTCAAGGAAACATCACACTTGCCCTGAAGCACACCCGTGAGGCCGTCGATATTGCACGAGATGGTTCGGCTCTGGTGCAGGAGATTTATGGTCTCCGCCAGAAAGCATACTATCTTGCAGAGTCAGGAAACTATAAAGAAGCGAGCGATGCTTGCAATACCGCCGCCTCACTCGTGACCGCTCTGGGCCTCGACACAAGTTCGGCTCTGTATCGTGCCATTATCATGGTCCAAGCGGACATTTATCTGTTTCGCACCGAATACTCCAATTCACGGAGAATCAACGAGCCTTTGGCGACTGCACGCAATACCCGAGGCGACCCCTTGCGAATCAAAGCATATGCGATGTGCAACATCGCGTTAATAGACATTGCGACTGGTGCCAGAGATCACCCAGCAATATTGAACGACGTAGCGGCGGCTCAGCACATATTCTTGAATGTCGCGGATCGGTATGGAGCTAATTTGTGCCAAGTTGTATCAACGGAAGTGTATTTTCTCGAAGGGGAGTACGAGAAGGCGAGCAAAGTTTGCCTTGACATACTTACCGTCCTCGAACTCTCTGGCGACGCTCGTTCTACGTGCTTCCAACGGTTGGGAGACATTGCATATGCACAGAAGAACTCTTTTTTCTGCATTGCGCCACTACATCCTCAAGTTGGCTATCCTGTCACAAGCACGAAGACATGCGCGGGAGGACCGACGCTCTGCGGCGTATCGGCGATATATTTCTGGCCTATGGAGAGGTCGATACCGCGCTGGATTCCTGGACAGCTGCTTTGGGAGGATTTAAATCCATGGACATTCACAGGGGGCGGGCGGAATGTCTGCTGCGCATCGGCGACGTATATATGGATCGTGGAGAAGATCAGAGGGCAAGGGAGCACTGGAGGAATGCGCGCACCTGCTTTGAACTTTGTTCGCAGACGCGACAAATTGAAGGATGCGATGAAAGACTGCTCTGATATCATCCTCTGGTAAGCATTTTCTAAGCGTGGCTCGGAATGGAGGAACTAACACCCGGGTCATTAGCGGCCTTCGAGTGAATCGGCATTCTGATCCATTTGTTGTGCGCTGTCAGCAGAGATCTCTGGCCAATGTTGAACCCCGTCCAAGTGCACTGTGGTTTAAACCCGACGGTTAATCAAAATCGAGACAAGTGGCCAGGCGCCGTCTGTTTTAGCGGTTCAAGCATGTTTAATTGCAGATGAAATGCAAGGAGAGCGGTGCGAAAGAAACCCGAAAAGTGAAGCGGAAGGGAAGAACAGAGTGGAATAGAACGAAGGAAAGGACGCAGCAGTGGCGCCAACACGCTCCGCCCCATCAGCACAGAACAAGATGCCCAAGCGAGATGGAATAAAATGAAGAGGCGGAGGAACCGAACAGCCCTGGTGCGAGAAAGGATACGAAGGAATAAAGCGAGAAGGTAAAATGGATGTGAGAGAGTGGGAGCAACAAGCCGATTGGCTGCCGAGTCTAAAGATGACGATGTAGGGACGGAATGAAACAATGGAGTCGAGCGCGGGTGTGGCATATAAATGAGAAAAGACGAAGAAGAGAAGTAGAGAAGGACGGGAGGCACTCCAGAATCAATCCTCCGACCAAGCTTGTCCAAGTCCAACCGCATCGCACGAGCGCACCCAAACCGCACCACAAAATGGTATAAATATAACTAGAAATAAGTGCAATTGCAAAGGAATCAAATATAACAACTCGACGGTCAAGAAACAAATCCAGGCCGCCGCGTCCCCCCTAACGCAACAAAGCCAAAATAAAAGTAAGAAAAACCAGAAAGAACAGAAGAAGACGCCGCCACAAAAAAAGACGCAACGCAGAATAAAATGACGCATCTGAAACTCCCTATATGCCTCCGTCAACGATTTCTTGTAGTCCATGCTCGCTACTATCCCTAGGACTAGCCACTGTGTCAGTATTCAACTTTGTTATATATTCATCTAAAGACAAAACGAAACAAGGAAAAATGAATAAGAAACTAACCAGCTGGGGAACAGCGCGAGGACAGTGGTGCTGAGAGTATGCGCGTCGGTGTCTGAGGGAATTTCGAGCACGATGATGCGGAGGGGGGAGGTAGCGGCAAGAGAGAGCTGTGCGAGGCGGATGGCGGCGGACAGGCCCCCCGGGGCCGCCGCCGCCGCCGCCGCAGATGCCGACAGTACTTACGCCGACGAATCCGGGCCGGAGAGTTCGGATAAGGCGCCATACGGCGTGTATGAGGAGGAGGCGAGGCGGAGGCAAGAGCAGCACAGGACGGGCCGGCGCGCGAGCATGAGCGGGCTCAGCGGAGGAAAAGAGGTCTGACCATGGCACGTGAAGGAGTGGAGAGCGACACCCAAGACAGGACGATACGCAACAGCGAACCGATTCCCACCATCCCTTAAACCCACGGCCCACTTCACCGCACTCGACGGGAAACGTGAATTATTCGGACGAGTCACACAATGCCGAATTGGACACTGCTTCACAGGCGAGTACTACAGCAAGTTCGTCCCATCCGAGAACATTGACTGCCCATGTGGAGAGCCAGTCCAAACACGCGAGCACCTGCTTCGCGAGTGTCCTCTTTACGAGGACCAACGGCCGATCCTAGAAAAGGTCTCGAGGGACGTGTCCCTGCCCGAAATACTGGGCACCCAAAAAGGCATAACAGCCCTGGCCAAATTCTTGGAGAAGACCGGGGCGTTCACGAAGACCGGCCAGAAACGCCAGCCAAGAACTCTTCCGTCCTTTGACGATGAACCAGACCCTTCGGATGACTCCGGAGACGACTTGGACAGAGATGGATAGTTAGGAGAAGCGACGCGCACCAACACCGGGCTTCGGAACTTTATGTGTTATGATTTATGGACTATGGACTATGCCCTAGGCCACCGGCGAACCCCCACTCCACACCTAGCTCCACCCCCCCTTCCCATCACTACCCTTGACATTCCCCGTACCAAAGTCCCGTCCCCGCAAACCCACACATGCCCATTGCCCCGTTCAAGGGGCACCGCGTCTTAGTAGTTAGTGTACTTGTTGCGGTATATAAATGCAGATTCAAAAAAAAAAAAAAAAAAAAAAGACCATGGCACGTGTTTGGCCGCGGCAATCACCGGTTTGTGATTGGTTAAAGTATTCCGCCACACAGAGAACAGGAGGACTCAGAGGTGGTGCATGGGTACCGCAGCGCTTGATCAAATGGAACTGAGTTAAATTAACCCGGTTCGAATTCTGCTCCCCGCATCTGAAATCACTTGAATGGTATGAGCTTTTTTTTTCCGCACCGGCCTGAGCTTTATTTCCGAAGTTTCGACGTTTCGGCGTTTTTTGGCCACGTTGTGGTGTTTTTGCGAGCCGTTGTCGCGTTGTTGAGGTTGTCACAACGCCTAACAACGGCCACAATCAAAATGTCAAAAGTCAAGTAAATCCGATTTCTTACCACCACCATCAAAAAACCCGATTTGTTTCTACAACCCCTCTGCGACCCGAGAACCGTTATTAAACGTGTAGATCGGTTCCCGCTGAGGCGCAATCTAGAACAACGGTGTTTTCTTGGAAAGGAGTAGAACAGATACGAAAACCAAAAACCTATATATGAGCTGTGCCATCGTCGTCTGCGGTCTAAAGGGTCCATTTGGCTGGTCTCCGAGGCACAGCGATACTTTGGGCAAGGCTACACATTGATCTTCTCGAAGAACTCACGATTGTCTGCGCTCTCAGCGTCTCCCCTTGCTATTGCACTGCTCATTTTCTGTCCTAAAAGCGGTGCAGAATCCACATAACCTGTCACTGTCAAAACCTGCCAAAAGGGGCAGTGATCTACTATATAGCTGCACGTGCAGTCGCGTAGACTCGCGTATTAAAAGGCGCGTGTTCAAAGACGCGTAACGACGTGTCATAAGTATTATCGAAATATCCGATTTGTTACTACGACGCCTGTGCACTCCGATAATCGTTATTAAAACGTGTAGATCGGTGCAAGGTCATGTCTATAGAGCAACGGAGCCTCTTTGGAAAGGAGTAGCTATCAATCGATTCCAGAAAAAAAAAGAAAAAAAAACCTCCATCCGTTCTGGTGCTGGTGCTGTTATTACTGAGCTCCCCCTCTTCTACCACCTGTGTGCTGCCCACACTAGGTTTCTTTTGAGCATAGCTTTCAAGCTGCTCCCACCTTGAACGCGGTCTGGCCCCCTCGACATGCTTTTTTTCGCTTGTCCACTGGCTCGTCAGCTGTGTATCGCCACTGATGGCTTGACGGCGTCAAGCGGGCCGAAACTTGACATGACACTGCCACTGACAGCCATCTCAGAATGATGCAACTGCAAAGGCCAAGGCCAAGGCCCACTTCAAGATGTTGATTTGTCTAGCTTTCTACAAACCATCTAAAACAGGCTATGGAAAGAGACAGTGTATCCTCTAAGAACGACGACTAGTCCTTGCGCTCGGGCCATCAAAACCTCCTACTTACCTCTTGCGCGAGTACATGTAAATGGCTCAGTTAGCAAGTTGGCATAGGCAGATGACGATTCCCAGCTTCCATCCATGCTAATGCCCCAATCTTGCAATTAATCTATGCAAGCTGGGTAATTATTGTGATGATGGATTCAAGGTGTACTGTGTAGTCGACGTGTCGGGAAAGTTTATGTTACTCAGAAACGCTGTGAAACCCCTTCTATTTATATGTGCACAAATCTAGTGGCGAAGACCTGTTCCAACATAAAGATTTAAATGAATGCTTTAAATTGTGAACACCTTGTCAACGCTCTCATGTCTGCATATATATACATCTGGTCTGCGGGGTTTTTGTGCGGCGCTCATGTGTACTAATAGACTGATCCGAGCTGAGGTAATGACGTTGATTTCCTGATTTTTTTGCTTCTAGTGATCGACTGGGTTCTACCGCGGGGCAGGCAACTGTACTCGTGAGCTCGGCTCGGGAGGTTATTAGAAGCGGGGGACGATAGTGTACATAGTTTTGCCTGTTGTATACTGGGATACTTCCCCACCCCGGCGTTCCTCAGCGGGACCGTGCCGTGTAATCCTACCTACCTACCTACCTACCTACCTACCTGATGAGGCTGTATAAGCTTTTTTCAGTCACAGAGGAGAACAGGACTCGTATATCAAAAAAAAGTATTTGTCCAGATTCTGAAACGAGTATTGAAACAACTAAATTCAAGGTGGTGTACGGTACTGTTGTCCAAATAATAATAATCAAACTGTGCCGCAGCCTGGGTTCGATGGACAGTTCGCTTTTGAGCTCTGCTCAATTAGATATATATTCTTATGAAGAGGAAGGAAAGTCAGATGTAGGGCAGGGTTCACGGCAGCAGCGCATATAATTCATGCTGGCATGTCAGGAGGGCAGTCATTTCGGTGTGGCGCAACTGCTATCGACTTTCTTTTTTTTGGAGGCAGAGAGTGTTCGTATTGAATCATTTCGGCACCATTGTCACAAAGAGAAATCCATGAGCTCCAGGAGACATTTTCCTGCAGCTGACTCCATAATTAAGCTTGTATAGGCGAGATTGTTTTAAATAAGGCGTGTGAATAATACGACAGTTTAATATAGCCTAAAAAAGTGCGTTTAAGCTTCTCGAAAGCTCTCTTGCGCGTAATTCCCAAACTCCTGCGAATCTCTCAGGTCGGCTGATCATGCGGACTCATCGCTCTAATTTTGTCAGCGGTATATAAGTAGGACCCTTTATCCCCACAAAATCTCAATTGTCGACTCAATGTCATTTAGAAAAGACCGTGTCCAAATGCTAGCTATCTACAAGGCCAATCCCCTCACATCGAGGGAGGAATATCGGAAGCGTTTCGACGCACTTGCGGACGAGCTCGTACCTCTGCCTGTAGTGAAGCGGAATCTATTGCGGTACGAACTGGTACGTCCATCTTGGTAGAGGACCACGGATATTATATTGCACGTAGGTCTTTCCGAGCAGCATTGTCACCGCAACAGTTCAGTCCATGGGATTCAATCCCGCGACTGATATCGGTGCCGTAGTTATCATGGAGTGTAAGGTGCCGCCGAAGTCTGCCACTCCGCACAGCTTACGAAGCTTACCTTGCATATTAGAACACCGAGTGCTTCGAAGAGGTCTGTTGAAGCACTTCAGTGGCCCGTATATATGCATAATGACACGGAATGCATGTCAGATGTATCGAGACCCAGACGTCATCAAAATCTTGACCACAGCAGGCGCCAAGGGCACAATTGCAATCAGTTCCGCTCAGATATTCTTTGGGGATTGCATAACAAAGGTGGATGTGGATGAATCGTAACTGTGAGAGCCAGGGGAGGAAATAGCCGAGGAAGTCGTTATGCGTTGTACGATATCTTACGCAGTCGTTTCGATCATCTTGACGTGCAAGAGCCCCGAAGTACTAGTGTATATATATGTAGCTCCCAGTTTTATTCACTTTTTGGCATTCAGGAATAGAAGGCCAAAGATATTGTTTGTGCCATTTCTCTGGCTTAATTAAAGAGGACCTGTGTTATAAAGCCCATTGCAGCATTTTTCCAACCAGGAATCGATTTATTTGGGATCCCAAAGGTTGACAGGACAATGGAGCCATTTCCATTCAATCTTTTGCGCTCTGAAAAATCTCAAAAGGATACAATACATGCAGTTGAGTAGTTCGTCCAAAGATAGTTCAAAGGAGCTTCCGAGCCCATCCGCGGCGAAAATTCTGGATTGATTTGCAGCAAAATATCTTGCCACTGCCAATCCAACAATGCTGCCGCCCAAATGTTCCAAAATAGTTGCAAACGAACCTCGCTCCGAGCCTAATGTGAACCACCCTTATTGATAATGTTGTTTCTTATTACCGTGCGCGCGAGTCTACAATTTTTTACGGAATTTGCAGTTGAGGGCTTACCGATGAATTGCGGTAACATGTCGAACCGAATTAAACCGCTGGTTGGAACCAAGTTGGAACGTCTCGCATACGCGGAGGAGTGGTTGCTGGTTATAACGGGGGTCATGATAATAGTAATACTAGTGAAGCAGGTTGCAAAATTACACAAAAAAATAGACTGAGCTACGGGGTAGGAGTGCTCCAGCATTCGAGAAATCAGAACGCGAACGTAAGACTGGGTGTCGCCAGCTTTCTTGCGCGCCGGTTGAGGCTGGATATTATTACAATTCAACTCAAAATCAACTCCCTCGTTTATCTTATGCGCAGGGAAAATCGGTAAACCTTGAATAGTGCAGAAAGTTGAAGCAAACCTGTCCTTTTTTTGTAAAAAAAGAATTGTTATATTTTAAAAAAAACGAGCCTTCCATAAATCACACTGGAAATCAGATGGAATCAGCTAAGAGGAAACTGAGTGCGAAACAGCAAGTTTAGGTGCAGATATAAGTGAGGCTGAAAATCTTAGTTTCAGGAGCCTGAAACTAATTGTTCGGGCCGAAACGACACATTTCGGACACCGTTTCGGCCGAAAGCTCCCGAAACTATTAATTTAGGCCACGAATCAATTGTCTAAGCTGCTGCTCTCAAACTAATTGTTTCAGCAGTATTGTTGTGAGTACCGAAACTTACCATTTCGAGCTCAGTTTCCCGTTAGCTTGTTCCATCTGATTTCCAGTGTGAATATGCTGTAGACATCATGACATGTAACGCACGTTCGTGGTATGGCAGTAGCTCTGCTGCAAGCTACAAAGCTGTAGTGCGACACGAACCCCTTGGACCGCGACCCAAGACGCTTCACCGACTCACGGATGGGCCTAGGAGGGCATATAATTTGTCAACAGAGTTTACTTCTTGCCGTCATATTTCTTTAGCAGAGCGCAAAGCTAAGCTATATTTAGCGCTGACGCGGGACCAGTAGACGGCAATTCCCATCACCCTTCACGTTACTACCATCCAGTGCACGTCGGGAGCAAAAGCACCTCTTGTCCTGTACCACTATCCCCGACATATGAACGAAGAACAGGACACTCATGGGCCCGCCCTCGTCTTCAGACTCGGAAATCGTCTCCGAGAAACGGGAAACGCCCAATTCACGCCCAACTGCCAAATCTGCCCTGGTCCATATTGTTTATGGGCTCCTGGTCGCAGTGCACGTTGTCGCACTAGTTGCAGCAATAAAGGGCTGGTCCATCCGTGTTGGGTTTCTGGATGTGAGCAGCTTTTCCTTCCCGTCACACAATCTGCTAATGGCTCGAGAGGTCTCTTTGGTTCAAACTGGTGTTACGGCTTGTCTGCAGGTGGCCACCCTGCTTATTATCGGTGGCCTTGTCGCCTTGACACGAGAGATTGCGGTGGATTTAGACATTAGGCATCGTCAGTTGCTTCTACGCGGTGCCGCCAGAGACATTTCTGACCCAACCACCCATTTAAGCCCCTACACTCGGTCTCTTACATCTTCGACTCATGGCGTGGTCTGGCGTATCTTCCTCCCTTTCGGCCAATTGGCTCTATTTTCGCTCTCATTCCAAACTAACGGACTCACCGGGTTTAAAAAGCATTCTACTCTATCTTGGATGTTGCACAATCCTGCAAGTCAGTAGTGGATCCATCTTCGGTGAGCCGATAAAAGCTTCTAGGTAAACACTGGATAACTTGGTGGTCAGCTATTTCGTTTAATCCAAACACCTCGGACACAATCCTTGACTTGCAATTATTTGTGATGCTGGGGTCTCGATTCGGGAATTTCGATGGACTGTACACCAGCGGTCCAATCACCTCTTCCAATGAGGCATTGCTACCTTCTGCAACACGGGTGCGTTTATGTTATCACTGAGCTATTCTTTCTCTCACATTCATTATGCAAATGCCAGAACGCGGCAGTAAACATGTTCGCAGGTCGAACCAATGATACACGTTACCCTGGCTTACACGGGAGGTAAGTATTGATCTACCGTGTTCTCTCCGCGTCTCCATTGATGAGTGTCACTCCCAAGGCTTCTGCACGACACAGTCAATTTAGACAATACCGTCGCTGAAGAGCTCACATGGAATAAAGCCCGTGTCGATGCTACGCTCGTGAACGTGCACTGCTCCCAAATCAGCAACGCCACCATAAACACCTTCACGCTGCCTGCGGGGTCCACTGACATGAGCTTGGCCCAGCCCTCGCCCCGAGATGGGCAGGAGCGATTTGTATTTCGAAACTGCGACTTTTGCCGGCGAACAGGGTGCTTGGATCAATGTTTCGATACCTACGCCTCCATATTGGGATCCTAAGGTTCCCGGACTGAATATTAACGGTTATTGGGGCACTTCTGACTTTAGTGGCAAGCTACCTAGTGAGTCCAACTGTAATTTTCATGTCGTCCGCAAACTCTGATCCCCCACAAAAGCCACCGTCTTCTTCCAGCCGTGGGCGTTCAACTATTCAGCGGACCGCCCGATCGGACACCACCAACTCGTTATGGCCATCGCTACCGGAAATTCTCGCGCCCTTCTCATAGATTCCACCAACAGCACAGGCAATGCGTTGAACTTGACCATGTATCAGGTTCCCAATGTTCATGGCACCCACGGTGGACAGGCGTACATTCAAGTTGTGGGATGTACAGTCAAGAACGACAACCTGACGGCTACTATCAATCCGCTGAGTCCGCCTTTTAGACCCTCGCACCAGTCCAATACGGAGGCTTGGTCCCGAAGCGCCGCATGACGATCATGCGTGGGATGAGTTCGGATGGGAGGACCGTTCAGACTCTTCGGCGGAGAGACAGTTCCTACTTGCGTTCACCCCAAGCTCACCCGCATACAATAATACGGCAACCGATCCGCCTACTACACCTGTCGGGGATCCAGAATCTGTCCTCGCGAAGCTCCTTGATGGGCGTTTGTTCACCCCCTTTTCCACTTCAGCAAATAATCTGGTCAACTTTCAAGGCGCTCTCGAACAGCTCTATGCCAGCTACCTGTGGAACGTCAACCGTCTTTGTTCCCCCCTAGACCAAATTCAACCTTACTGGGAGCTATGTGGACGTTATTCGGAGGACACGGATAGTTTCGCGGAATTCGTGTTGTCGTTCCCTGGGAGTGAATTGATTGTGGTGCGGTGGAGGGCGATCGTCAGTTTGACGGCGTCGGTGTTGATGTGGTTGTTGGGTTTACAGCTGTTGACTGCCGCGCCCGGAGGAAAAGCCGGTACAACATGCAACTGGGCTGTTGGATATTGCGAAGCTTTTCAGCAGAGGATCGAGGGTCCCGGAGGTGGTCGTGGCGGAAACGATAAATCATTCGAGGTCGGACAAGAATCGGGAGAGGGGCCTTTTGGACGCCGCTTTGACGAGACGATTGATGTGGGTCCCTCATTACTTTCCGGTGTTCACTGCCATTAATCACCTTGTAGATATCTTGAGCCCGGGCCCCATGACGGATTGGGCGGTTATTTGGACGTTGACGCATCAGAACCTGGTCGCGTTGAAGCGCAAAAATCGTTTCAAATTCCGCATTAATAACTATAGAGTTCGAAGTGTATTTGTTTATCTGTAATACTTTCCCTTCACCCTCCAGGCCCAAAGAACTTCTGACCGTTACAAGCAATGGCGACGTTCTGAAATTAAACCAAAACTACAACACACTCTTCTGAGCGGTGTCAAGTTGAACATCAGGAGATGCGATATTTTTTCCTCAGCCGTTTGAATACCATTCGAATCATGCAGTAAATGATAAATGATAGTCCAAGGCATGCAATGATGAAAATGCGGCCCATGCAGACATGCAGATGTGATAGAAGAATCCCTCCGCTAACACTCATAAGCTGCGACTGGACTTGAAGGCGGAGTAACTCACATAGTTCGAAATTTGAAGCGGGTCCAGGAGCTGTTAATACAGACAGAGAGAGCGCCAAATTCAGCATGCATGCGAGCATGGACTTCTCGTTATGCAAGATTATCCAGTCGGACGATTCGAAGATATTGCCAGAAAATCGAAGGAAGTGGGAAAAGCATATGCCGCTGAAGAGCGAGTGAGCTGTTCGGAGGAGGTGTTTTGTTGCCCAATATGTAATGCCAAGGAGCAGTAGCCCTAACATGAATAAGGCGACTGCCGTGAGGGCACCAGCCAGAATTGCCGCGGGCCATGGGGGATTGTATGTGATACAGTTGAGTAATAATAGTTTGTCCAAAGATAGATCAAAGGAGGTAAGCTTCTGGAGCCTGCCGAACTCATTCGGCGGGAAATTCTGAAGTGATTTGCAAGCAAAATACCGTGCCACTGCCAATGATCCAACAATGCTGCTTACCGAAATGTTCCTAAAGAATTGCAAACGAACCTCGTTCCGAGCCCAATGTAAGTCACTCTTATTGATAATGTTGTTTCTTGTTACCTCTCGAGTCAATTTGAAAGAACTTACAGCTGTTTCTGAAAACCTTGAGACTCATCAGAAATTTTTGCCCACGTCAAATTTTGATGTTTTGGACTCGCCAAGCCCAACTGCCGGCACTCAAGTTTTTCAGAGCGTCAATACTAGGATGAATAGCAGCGAGACATTTGGGAATATCAACAAGACGCCGCCGACGGTTCGAATATCCAGCGAGACGCAAGGAAACCAGCGAACCTATTTATGGAGGGCCCCCCCCCCTGTCTATGTCCAACAAGACCACGCCGACGGTTCGAATATCCAGCGAGACGCAAGGAAACCAGCGAACCTATTTAAATACTAGAGGGCCCCTGTCTATCTCCCCGCTCTCCGTTTGAATAAAAAAACTTCTTATCCCAGCAATAGATATTTTGTTATTTTCTAGGAGAAAAATTCTAAGGAATTGATAACCGCAAAATTGAACACCAATGTGTCATGCGTGCAGGACATAATAGCGCCACTGGATTCGTCATTTAACAAGGTAGCGGGCTGTGCTGCTTGTTGGCCTTACCCGCTTTATATTTAGAACTGACGACAGCAGTCCGAGCCTCCGGATTTCCTGACTCCGAAAGGGAGAATGCGCCGAGATAAGGATCGTACGCTCCGAGTCGTAATAGTAATAGGTAAGTAAAGGGTCGGCACTGAAATAAGTAACCTAGTGTCTCAATGGAGTTGTGGTTCAGTGGAGCTCTTGTTTTCACACCGGAGTAAAGAATGACGCACCGGGGACGTGGATGGCTGTAAGAATGGCCCTTGAAACAGACAAAATGAGAAGGGTAATTCGAGCTTCCAATGATGTTAGTGGAAGTTGATCGCACAAGATCGTATCACTGTATCAGACGAAGTTCCCAACTCCGAAGATAGAATGCGGCAGCAACGGCCATCGTAGGGTGTACCTTGGTATCTCAATTTGTGGATCCTGTTCCTTCTTCACCGGGGGCACCAGAGTGAGCGCCTGTGGTCCGAAAATGGCCGTTAAAACAGACAAAATGAGGACAATGATCAAAGCTTCCGGTGGAACCAACAGTTGATCGTACGAATACGTTCAGTCCAAGGAATTTCCCGACTTTGAAGATAGAAAGCGACAGCCACGGCGGATATAAGGATCGTAGTATGTGAGCCTTATCTTTCAATTAAGGCTTCCTTTGACACCGGCGGATAAGAATAATTTTAAACCAGGATAGTAGAACCAGATGGAACGCGGAGACTTGGCATGCGATAAGCTGGGAAAGATACAAGAAAGATCTGGTATTGGCCCATGCATCCCTCGGCTGAACTTTGAACACTGACTCAATGTAAGATGCACATGGATTACGAATCGTTGGACTGGATTTGCGCACTGATGTTTTTGCGCATGGTCAATTTATGTTACATCTCTGGACATCGTGTTAAAGTGCGAAGACATTCTTAAAAACCCGATGCTATTTCAACTACTACAAAAAGACTTGTGTACCTCGCGGTTCTAGATGAGTGCAATAGTGGAATTTGTACATTCTAATTTCACTGTATCAACTGCATCTATTTTTCAGTCACTGTAAACACTTGCAATGCAATTGTACAAATGGTCCGAAGGTGACTGGGGCATGAATAATTTACACTCATCTAAGATCTATATATCTCTGCATCGTCCAGAGTCGCGCCATCTGCCGGCGCCATCCAACGTGTGCCAGAAGAGCCACAAGAAGAGCCACCACACTGGTGTTTTTGTAGAGTTTTCTCGCAGGCGAAGAACTTCCGACACCGGTCGCATACCCATTCGCATTGTTTCCCGTGCTGTAACACCTCATGCCGCAGCCGGTCGTGCTTCCGGGAAAATATTTGGGAACAGCGGGCGATGGTGCAGGGAAAGCTCTGCTTTCCCTTCGTTTGGTGCGTGAGCATGTGCACCTCCCCTACATATTCGTCTGAGAATTTCCGCTTGCAGGAGCGGTGCAGGCAGGATAATTTACGCCGTTTTGAACCGGAGCTGGCGTTGGAGTCGAGGGGGGTGGGAGAGTCCGCCCCCGAAGCAGACGGTGAGGATGCGGCGGAGAGTTGCGATTGAAGGTGGTGCCCATAATCCTCGGCGGAGGATGTTGATGGGGTTGGTAGTGCATATGTGGGCGAGCAGACGGAATGCGGTTGCGTTCCTGTCCCGGGTTGAGCGTCCGCCCATGTAGCTGACAGGGGATCTCCGAAGTTGGCGAAGAGTGCGTCCAAGCCTATTGCAACAAATTCAGAAGGTGCGCACCGCTCAGCAGCGAACGGACTGGCTGTATGTTTCGATGTTGTCCGACGCCTCCGCAGTCGTGATTGTGCCCATAAATTGGTTGAGCATATCACCATTCTCAGAGCGAGCTTGGAAGGCCTGATCTGGGACGATATGCGCCGACCAAAACGGCTCCATCTTCGAATGGTCTGGGGGCGCATTCTGAAACAGGCCGTCAGTAGGGCCGTCGGTGGGGACTGGACAAACATATTGTCAAAAAGTTCGGTGAATTTTGCTTCCGCAACCAACCTCCAAAGCTGCCTGTCATCCAAGGATTCTTCTGTCCACAAGGTGGGCTGTTACTGGACATGTAAACCGCCAGCTCGCTCACCCCGTTCACCGTGGTGCCCTCGAAATGCAGAGAGGAATCCAGAGTGGGAGTGTCCGTAAATGGCTCATAATTATCTTCAGACTCTCGAGGCTTGAACGACATGGATATTTGCCCGGTTGGACTCAACCGAACAACGAGCCTGAGGCGGGCAAAGTCGTGGATGGGCATAGAGACAGACATTTTTTGCCTCGCTTGCTCGAGCACTGTGCTTATCAGTTGCCGGTAATTAAATGTATGCGCTTACATACAGACACAGCTTACTCAGAGGTCGAGTGATAAGATTAGATACTTCCTGGGAACCGGCGTTCATGAGTTGGACCGTGCCGTGCAATGCTACCTACCTACCTACCGAAACACCGCTCCCGGGAAGTATACGGGAATTACGTACACCACGTCTCTGGACTCCATCTCCGAATCGCGAGCTCGGCAGTGGAATGGAATCTGACACAATGATAAGATTAAGGTAAGGATCTTTTTAGCCCTTAAATTGTATCCTAGAGCGCCTTAAGAGCGCCACTTCCAACGTTCCGAGGATCACCGTCGTAAAACACCATGGTGTCGCGAACACTGGCACGACGTCAAACTCGGCAGGCAGTCCCTCCTCGCCGACCATCCGTGCGTGGCACCGACTTTGTCGGAGCTAGTTGCTACGCGTGCCTAGAAATAGCTTCGGCTAGCTGGAGTCTAGGGCCAAAGTGCCGCCGCCCTCTTGTGGGAAATAAAATCGCCCCAACCGGTGGAGCGGCACTGCAATGTAGCGCGTGTTTCTTCCCGAATCCCTCGAAACTGGCAAAATTGCCTTGAGAGAGTAAACGTTTTCGGCATGTACCTATCAAGCATGGGACTCACCCATTAAATCGGCCGGTATTCGGAGTCGACAAACAATCCAACGAGCGATTAGCCTTCAAAAAGACGGAAGACATCGCCGTAAGAAGAAAGAACGTACACGGTTGATTCAGTTCCGCCACCGCCGGTGCTTAAGGGGGGCTCTGAGAAGTTCTGTTCCTTCGGTAAGATAGCCAGGCTTCCTCGCATCTTCAAAGTTCGCAACTGCCAGTTCGGAAAGCTGTTTCCGGGGACAAGATCATAATGAAATCGTAATAAAAGCTGGCTGCTCGTTCGTTGACACTCGGTCTGCCTCCGGATCGAGGTTTTATGGAATACATGTAATTCAAAACCTCGCAAGTGAATATATTTACCACCAATGCGATAAAAATACTACGAGTGATAGTTGGATTGGTCTAGCCGTGCCAAAGGGAGAAGAATGAGGCATGGTATATACGCCATTTGATTATTCCGAGGGCTAGGTCGGTCTTTTTTTATTTGATTGTCGATAAGAGTTCTTGATTTTGTTACACCTCCGATGTTTAGAACAGGTCTTTTTGATGTCTAGAAAACGCCGACGAGGCAAGTATATACAACCGTGTTGTTAACAGTCGTCTTCCCACGGTTGTGGACGTTCAGATGATGTCCACAGCCGGTCCCGTTCCGGAACGTCCAGTACCAGTCCGGTCCTATGGCACAGGTCGCGATTCGACCCGTGTATGGATTTGTATGAATAAGGTAAGAATAAAGACTGTAAATCGTATCAAAATCGTACTCGCCAGTTAGAGAGCTCTTACGAAAATCTTGATTGGCTCAGGCCTCGCTCCGAGATGCGCAGGAGCGATTCATGTTTCGAAATGCGACTTTTACCGGCGAACAGGGTGCTTGGATCAATGTTTCAATACCTGCACCTAGTCCTGTTGCCACCAGTGGAGTCCGATTGGAGTAGAAGCTTATGTTCGTCGCGTCGATTCCGTGGCGCAGACCTCATAAAATGTGATTCCTTCTGGGAATTGAGGGTTTTAGACATGGATAACACATCTAGTCTCCCCAGATTCTTCACAATCCTCCCACCAGAAGACCCCTGATAATAGGTGAGGAGGCTAGGTCCCGAAAGTCCGAGATCTGGATATTTTTGTCAGGACAGGGTGTGGGAAAGTTGCCCAGAATGGTAATTGTTGGCTCCCACGGCCAAAATTTTGTCTGAACATTGTCTGAACTTGTCTGAACACGTGTTTATTCGATTTTCAGACAGAAAGAGCCGGTTTGGGGATGATCCTGTTTGATTCAGAAAAAAATTGCCATCCTTGCCTTGATCCAGGTCAAAATTTTCGCTCGCATATCGCAATTTTTGTCCGGACAGAACCTAGCATTTTCAGCCCAAGCCTCAGTTTTTGTCCGGACAGAACCTGGCCTAGTGATCCAAAACCCCAATTTTTTGTCCGGACAAGGACCTAGCCTTCCCGCCTATTACCGGGGTCCTCCCACCAGGTGTTGAAAGCATTGAGCCCACGGAAACCGCCGGAAGCTGATGGCATCAGCTGATGTCTCCCACAAATGCATCGCAGAACTTGAGATGTATTCACCGAGCTCAAATAAAATATCATACATGCACAGAACATATAAGGTGGTTCACTAGGCTCTCTAGGTGAGCTTTATAGTGTTAATCAGCGCAAGAGTGCACAGCGCGCGTTTGTATTGTGATTTCAACTCCGATGATTAGTAATAATATCCTACTCCAATCAGACCCCCGCGATCAATAACAACGAGGTACGAGTTAGATCTGTCCCCACCGTCTTCTTCCAGCCGTGGGCGTTCAACTATTCAGAGGACCGCCCCATCGGACACCATCAACTCGTTATGGCCATCGCTACCGGAAATTCTCGCGCTGTCCTCCTAGATTCCACAAAGATTCCACCAACAGCACAGGCAACGCGTTGAACTTTACAATGTATCAGGTTCTCAACGTTTAGGGCACCCACTGTCGGGCACGGTGAAAGTGCCGTTGCTGCCGCAGACTGTCGCAGCACTGCCGCAGGTTGCCGCGGCCTCTGCGGCAACTATGTTACAGTGCCGCAAAGGCACTCTCGCCCACGCAGGCTACCACAGAAGACTACAAAATACCCTTGTTGAGTTTAACTCGGCCTCTAATGGATCACAATCCATGTCATTCGACAATTACGAGTCCTAAGTTTTCTTAGGTAATTGTTCTTTACCAATCTTTCCTACCCACTTTTCTTCACATCATTCAGACAAAAAAGATTGACTCACCGTGGGATTACCGTTGCTGTGGTTTTTTATGCAGGTGACCTTTCTTTAGTGTCCTTGATTAGAGCATATCTGCACGACCATTTTTATTTTGGAGATCACTCCATGTTTTTAGGCGACGTCAGAAATTTGATGAAATTTCAGTGTGACTTCTGAGTGATGGCAACTCCCACCCTTAATTTACAGATGCAATTTTCAGGTTGAAGAAGAGTCTATGTGAGGATAGTACTGGAATTTAATTCGGGTAAAATGACCGACAGCAGCACCATGGTCGCTCTTTTTCGTGTCACCCATTCCCCTTTAGGCTGCCCCAACATTTCTGGAATCAGGCTCATTTTTAGAATCAAACGGGCGTTTTGCCTTGTGCAGATATGCTCTATTATGTTGAAGTTGTTGCCAAGACTGGGAACCGACGTAATAACTGTGAGTCAGATTTCTGTCCATTTACTATTTGTTCATCTTGCTTATGGTGCCGCGTGAATGTCGGATTGTGAGTGATAGAATGGCTAAAGCGAGGGTGAAATGGAGGACAGGTGGGGCATGTTTCAATCTGAAATGCAGGTGGATGAAGTGGTCTCTGGTTGAATGTAGTTATTTTAATGTAATAGACGCAGTTATGACATGCAGAACGGGCACTTGTACCATACCATGCTTTTGTGGGTAGTCAAACCCTGGTCCTTGAAGAATTTTTCATCACCAATTGAAGTAAGGTTCCCACCGTGCGCTACGCAGGTTTACAGAACTTATTGTACTTTATTTTATGCAGGATTTTCTGTGCTGTGGGGCATGGGTAAAAAAAAAGGCAGAGAACGATTTTGAGCATGCCGTTGTGGGGAATCAAACAATAGCTTCCTTGATACGTACCATCTCAACAATGCTCGGTCTTTTTATTATATCTCATCTAATACAATTTGTAATTCTGTTTCGTCACCTAAATTCAACTTAACAAAATTGTAATCTGGATCCATGTGATTGGGGCAATACTTGACTAGTACTCTATCTTACGTGGAGGTTGACTTTGTATTACGCGGAACTTAAAAAGGGCGGGATCAAAATTTTCCAGATGGGGTGATCCTATTTGGGGTGGAGACCCTCAAAAGGCAGTTTGTTTTGCGCGGAACACCAAATGTTACGTGGGGAATAAATGGCAGAATACATTCTGTTTGGGTTGCCCTCGCCATTGACGCTCGGTATTGCGGTCCTAAAGAGAGTCTGCCAAGACCATCAGTCCCGGTATGACTAATGTCCCATGAGTCATCACATTCTCTTGGCATTCGAGCCTGAAATAGTCGCAGACAAAAACATTTTTCTCGCTTCCTTTGCACATGAGGGGTCGCCAGCGGCGTCTGTAACCGTGTTTGAGGGTTGGCAAAAGCCATGGGATCATAGAAAGGTACAGGAACTCGTATGTGTACTTAATCACGTTGTAAATTAGTTCTCATAAATGGCAAGAGCGCTACATAGATCGGTCGCTCAGCGAAGAGTTTGGAGCCAGAATAGTATTTGGGGTTATTTGGATGATGCATAATTGCATTTGCGAGTACTCTTCGCGTAAATGAAGCGCGAGGATGTGGATAGATACATGTACATGCACTTCACCTTTTACATAATCCAACTCTTATGGCCTTCTTCCCGTTGTATTGAAATGCTCAGCCTTGGCCTGCTACCTTTCCCGCCGTCTCACAACTTAATACTTCAAAATGGGTGGTCATCGGCATCGACGGCAAGGATCCACGACATGGTAGTGGTGCCGCCATCAAATTGCCAGATCGGGATTGTGATCTGCGGCGGAAGTTAAGCAAGTTAAGTATCGACGGTTGAAGCCAGAGTAGTATTTGGTTATGTTTTATTTCGTCAATGTTGATAGCGAATAGAAAATTTCAGCGGAGGGAGATCTAGACAAGCAAGATGACATCGTGTATTGCTAAGCACAAGTCTTTGAATATACTCCTCAATGTCTCTCTCTTTCTACTTGCTCTGCTCGTGGCTGGTTCTAGTGTTTGCACAGGCCAACTCTCTAGAATCTCCTGGCAACTCTTCAGGGGATTCTCCGACACTGTCAACCAAGTCGTTCTCCAGTGCTAATGATTGTCGGATTCACATGATATCTGTAAGTGTACCCTTCCGATGTGGTGTGCCAGCTAATTATGTTTTGTAGATATTGCCGTCCTATTGCCAGTGATGTATTATGATGATGATTGGACCTGTTCACTCGGCGGAATGTCGTCGGCAGTGTCCTCTAATATGTCTTATGTATTATGTCATTTGAGTGCTCGCAAAACGTGCTCGCATTTTAGATTGCTTGATATGTTACAAGTCCTAAATTTATTTAGGTAATCGTTCTTTATCAGTCACTTCCTACCCACATTTTTGTACATGAATAAGACCGTCCTGCCTGTTCCTGGTGTGCTTTCTTACAGCATGTCACTGGTTGAACAATTCAATTTTTTCAATCAAAATATTGGTGCAAAACTTGATTTATTTTTCATACATTTTTGCTGGAAATGTTTCTGGAAATTTTATAGATTTTTCAGTCCTTTTGCAACTTTACTGAAAAACTTTTAATTTTTTCACAAAAATACTAGAAAAGTTATGGATTTTTCAGATACATTTGAAGTGAAAAATGTGTGAAAAATAAATCAAGTCTTTCACTTATATTTTGACCGAAAAACTTGAATTGTTCAACCAGTGTGTCGCCGAGACTTTCGCTGACATTGCTGAATTGCGTAACGGCTGAAATTTGAATACTTTATTCCTTTTCTGGTCGCTTACGTTGCTTCCATTTGACGTTGCCAAGTAATTCTTGGCTCATAGAAAGAAACCGGTGTTGTTTCGGCAGACTGTTTCATTATGGTTTTGTCTCGAATTGACAGTACATACCAGAAGGTGGGCGTGTGGTTTGAGGTGACTGTTTATTTTCCGGATAGGTATTGACAGCTCAAGGCTTCAATGTTCGACTCGGCCTTTTATTACCTTTGGACACTTTTTCTCACACTGGGGGCCCATCAGGCATTGTCTGCAGGAGCTTTGGCCGTGAGTGGATGGTGAGAACTTATATGTATTTTTACTACTTTTTTCCCAAATATACAGCCGTAATAACTGTGAAGGGGCTTGGAAAATAAAGAACTGTAGAGTACCGTATACCGGGGAATCCTAGCACTGCATAGCTATTATTTGCCTCTCAGAAGTTAAACCCAGAAACACGGAGAAACCAGGTATGCTCGGGGGGGGGGGGGGGGGGGGGGGGGGCATACTAGCTAGCGGCCCTTTCCCGAATAAGAGCGCTATCTTCCTTTTAATAAGCAAAGGGAATGAGGTATTTTATTTTATTCTACTCGCTTTTTGAGTCCATTCTCCGCTATTCTGAATCCTCCAATGAACGAAAAAAAAGTGTTGGAGAAGTCGTGAGTCCCGCTACTTTTTTTTGTAGCCGGGCCAAACCGTCTGCTACTTTTTTTGAGCTGAAAATTTTATTAGCTCATTCCCTCAGATCTCAGACATTATGGAAACATATAAGGAGAAAGTTACCCAGTCAACTCGGTTCTGCGCCATTTCAAAAGCCATTTACAGAAACTGGATTTTGATTGTCTTTCCCACGCAGATACAGCAAATTTGCAATTGTACATGATGGGTTCAGTTCTTGTCCGCATGTCTTCGGGGTACCGCCGCAGTTGTTCGGTTCAACGGTTGCTGCTTCTATATACTGATATCAGAAATTAATATTTTATTTCTTAAAATTGAACTCCATTTGCATCGCCGCTTCGGTATAAATAGTCATAATAACAAGGCTCCAAATAAATTCAATTAGAGTTGGTAGCTGGCAGGAATTGGCCTAAGTCTGCACCTTGTGGCATATTTGAATCATTGTTGGGAGCTTATTTTCCGATTCGGCTGTGGGCCATACAATCACTGGGCCAAATTATCTTAAATCATAGATGTTTTTTCTGTAGCTAGCTGTTCAAGTTATCCATGGTACAAGAATTAGTATGCTCGATGCGCTGTTGTAGCGTGTTTGTCCTCCACGTGCCGGCGTATACCGGTGGTTGGCAAACACACAATTCCACCTCAATGCCTGTCGAACCTGCCACCTTGGATTACGGTAGGCGGGATGGTCAAGGTTGACTTTTGACATTTGATCCGGCCATCACCGAACTGCTCTCAGCTTATCGGGCCAACTGTTCTCAGTGTATCCAAGTTAGACTATTAAACCTTGTGGCCCCATGATCTACTATGAGAGAAGTGAATTTCAACAGGTGCAGCCTAAAGTGTGGTTGAATTATCAAAGGAATGGCTGTTCACAGGGGGGTCACAAGGGGGTCTCATTCCTTCATGACACCTCCTGTAGTCTCCTCCGTGTCGCTGCACTTTGCGGTCTTTGCCGTATATCGACTTTTTTTTTTTTCATTGGATGATTCCTGGGCCCAATGACACTTTTGAGTGTTGGAGGACGTGAAAAATTGCGGAGACACCCATCACTGAGCAATTGGTTCATCCTTTCCACAACTAAGATTTGGTTCAGCCGGCGTAGGTTTCCAGATGGTAAGTGAAATATCCAACCCTGCTACAACCTGTCCTACTTTCATCGAGGTGTCACCGAATTGCATGCAGCCACACTTGAACTTTGAATCTATGGAACAATACCTTCTCAGTGAATCCAAACCCAGCTACCACCATGGCACTCCCTCGAGCTTCAAGATATTTGGCAAACTTGGCAAAGCACCTAAGCAACCAAGCCACTTCTGAGCCCTGCAATCATATACTTAGTTCTTATCTTCCGGCCAGCCAATTTAAGGATTGGGATCGAACCTGGCCCACCCAGCTATCAAGATGGCAGCAGGCTTCATGCCTATGATGAATGATTCAGGCAGTCCCCGTTTGAATCCGGGTTGGGTTATTATCAAGTGACCTGTCCTTTTCTTCTCTCGTTTTTTGTTCTACCTGCCAATGCCGCCAGGCGGTATAATCTTCAATCAACGCGTTGTCTTGGGCTAAGAATCTTGGTGCTTTCGCTTTTGTACAAATCATGTGGGCTATTCACCCTTACAAAGCTAAATTTTGACAACTTGGATTATTGTCGTTGCTGAATTTAATTTAAACCTTGACAGTATGTTTGATGGGACCAAAACAAATTTCAACATACCTCCTGCACATGGCAAAATGGGTTGAAGTATGTCTGGGGCTCATTCTGCCACATAGTGGAGAATCTCATGAGTATTTCCCTTAAATAATGCGAAGCACCGTCAGCCCCCCAGGACTGGACTCGTACTGCCATGCGAAGCATTGGCCCACAAGCCAAGTATTATAGACAACAATGTTGGCAATTTCAATGCGACAAATATATATCTTGAAACTTCAGGAATGCGGTTTAGACCTTTTGCAAACCAAAAGGCACTGTACAATGTCCCGAAAAATGAATCCACGAACCACTGTTGAAGTTCCACTCCTGAACAGGCATATTGTCTGAAAATCAATAATTTGAACATAACTCGGGGAAAAAATGATTCTGCAGGGTTTTCATTCAGCGAACCTAAATTATTAGCCTATATACATCAATATCCAGACTAATCTCAAAAACTAATTCTTCAGTCAAAAGGCAGTATTGAGGAAAGGCTGCCGCAGGGTGGCTGTGTTATTGCCGCAGCCACTTTTCGAACAACTGCCGCATCGAGACCCACGGTTGAATTTTACTTCAGTTTATGGGCGCAGAGGATTAGCTGCATTCCCTTAAGTCGAGTTCCCAATATTTTCAAACAATTCAGTTGCTTTAGGGACCACCGAAAAAAATCTGCCGCAGGGTGGCTGTGTTAGTGCCGCAACCAACTGCCGCACTCGTTCTTGAGTTGATTTCTAATTCATGCAGCCTTCGTATCAACGACAAGTACCTCTTTCTCACTTGTGCGATGTATCTAGATAATCGGTAAGTGAATTGGTTTAGGAATGGTGGTTGCCAAAGATTTTTGTGGTGAACAGTGCCGAAGTCAAAGGGAAAGAGTACCTCGTATTGCACTCAGGATGCTCCAATATTCAGTGAGGTATAGAGGTTTATTAACCTACCTACGTATCCAACTGTACGGTGGAGACGGAAAAAGTAATAATTCTGTCAAATCCTCGAGCGCTCTGATCGCCGATGAGACGAAGCTTGACATCCAATGCGCCGACTTGAACAATGAGAGATTCAGATTAGTTTGGGTCGATGTTTGATAGGTAAGAAGTTCAGAGGACTAATTCTGTGCTTGGTGTGATGATGTGAGTTCCAGACATATATTGCCAACAGACACAAAAGCTACTGCCGCGTAGTGCCGCAATACATTGCCGCAACTCGCTTGACCATGTTGAAAACTTGCCGCAGACATGTAAACTGCCGCAAGTGGCTGCCGCAGACTGACGCAGAATGGATGCGGCAAAATACCACAAACTGCCGCAGCTGTGCACTCGTTTGCCGCAGCCATTCATGGTTTTGCCGCATGTAATTGCCGCAGAGTGCTGCAGCCACTCACATTGTATTTGTTTGGTTGCCGCAGGTTGCCGCAGCCAAGTTGCCGTATCAACCCCCAAGGTATTGAACAGTGCAGGGGACATATACATGGGTGTTTAAAGACCAATATAGGCAAGAATTTGAAGCCCTCACGTCGTTGTGGCCGTCGATGCACGCAGTTTTATTTTTTATTTCTGCGGCAGTGCAACATAATTGCCGCAGGTTGCCGCAGCCACTGGCTGCGGCAGATGCTGCGGCACTTTCTCTTTGCCCCCCACGGTGGACAGGCGTACATTCAAATTGTGGGATGTACAGTTAAGAACGACAATCTGATTCAGACGGCTACTATCAATCCGCCGAGCCGCCTTTTAGACCCTCGCAACAGTATAGGGAGGCTTGGTCCCGAAGCGCCGCATGACGATCATGCGTGGGATGAGTTCGGATGGGAGGACCTGTTCAGACTCTTCAACGGAGAGACGGTTCCTACTTGCGTTCACCCCAAGCTCACCGGCATACAATAATACGGCAACCGATCCGCCTACTACGCCTATCGGGGATCCAGAATCTGTCCTCGCGAAGCTCCTTGATGGGCGTTTGTTCACCCCCTTTTCCACTTCAGCAAATAATCTGGTCAACTTTCAAGGCGCTCTCGAACAGCTCTATGCCAGCCACCTCTGGAACGTCAATCGTCTTTGTTCCCCCCTAGACCAAATTCAACCTTACTGGGAGACATGTGGACTTTATTCGGAGGACACGGATAGTCCCGCGGAATTCGTGTTGTCGTTCCCTGGGAGTGGATTGATTGTGGTGCGGTGGAGGGCGATCGTCAGCTTACTGTTGTTGACTGCCGCGCCCGGAGGAAACCGGTGCAACATGCGACTGGGCTGTTGGATATTGCGAGGGATTTTCAGCAGAGGATCGAGGTCGGGTCGTGGCGGAAACGATAAATCATTCGAGGTCGGGCAAGAATCGGGAGAGGGGCCTTTTGGAGGCTGTTTTGACGAGACGTTTGATGTGGATCCTTTGTTACTTTCCGTTGTTCACTGCCATTAACCACCTTGTAGATATCTTGATCCCCATGATGGATTGGGCGGCTATTTGGACGTTGACGCATCAGAACCTGATCGCGTTGAAGCGTAAAAATCGTTTCAAATTCCGCAATAATTACTATAGAGTTCGAAGTGTATTTGTTTATCTGTAATACTTTCCCTTCACCCTCCAGGCCCAAAGAACTTTGGGTATTCCATGGTTCAATCATGGCCAGAGCACATTTGTGACTCATTATAAATGTGTTCATTGCTGCTGAGGAATTGCGGCTGCAACAACCGTGTATTTCCGCTATCCAATTTCCCGCATCTCGATTAAAAAATATGGAATCTTTTCCATTTTATTCTGACCGTTACAAGCAATGACGGCGTTCTGAAATTGAACGAAAAACTACAACACACACTTCTGAGTGGCGTCAAGCTGAACATCAGGAGATGTGATATTTTTTCCTCAGCCGTTTGAACACCATTCGAGCCATGCAGCAAATGACAAATGATAGTCCAAGGCATGCGATGCTGAGAAATGCGGCCCATGCAGACATGCAGATGTGGTAGAAGAATCCCTCCGCTAACACCCATGAGCTGCGACTGGACTTGAAAGCGGAGTAACTCACACAGTTTGAAATTTGAAGCGGGTCCGGGAGTAGACAGAAAGAGCGCCAAACTCAGCATGCATGCGAGCATGCATCCTCGTTATGCAAGATTATCCAGTCGGACGATTCGAAAATATTGCCAGAAAATCGAAGGAAGTGAGGAAAGCATATGTCGCTGAAGAGTGAGTGAGCTGTGCGGAGGAGGTGTTTTGCTGCCCAATATGTAATGAAGAGGAGCAGTAGCCCTAACATGAATAAGGCGACTGCCGTGAGGGCACCAGCCAGGATTGCCGCGGGTTCAAGAATCTCAATTTTCTGTAGCATCCAGTGGGTCCCTCCTACGGCAAAAAGAATGTCGACTAGACAAATAGGGTTACATCAACCAAACGGTTTGCGTGGGAATGCGTGTATGAGTTGTATTTACCAGCGAGTAATAACCAGAGCATAAACAGGCCAAAGGCGAACCGAAAACCGTGGCTGAGTGGAGTGGTTAAGTCGCATGCGAAAAACGATGGGGCTATAGAGGGAGCCTCTTGTTCAACCAGAGAGACCCAGTACCCGCTGTTGTAGGCGTCAAGAAAGACCACATAATTTCAGGATACATACACGAGTACCCAAGCAATGCCCATGATCCAATCTAGATCGTTCGATGTGCCCGTTTTTCCACGAAGTATTAAAATCGACTTGGAGATACCAAGCGCAAGGAGTACTACGGTGTTCAGCAATCGCCAAGGCGTGATCCTTACACGGCTGACATGCGCAGTGTTAGCTTGGCTCATATTGGCGTCGTTTGAGTCGTCGTCCCTAGGAGGAGTCAGGTATTGGCTTCACAGGCTGCAAGAGAACAAATGAGCATACGAGGCCTGGCCCTCCATCATGCTCTCGGGTGGAGTTGCAGGGCTCATTCCACTCTCATTTCGAGGGATGTGGCCAGTGGTCGCAAACATTGAGCAGGATCGTAAGAAGTGAGAGATCTGGAAGTGGGAGAAACGGATCCAGATGGAAGGTATGTATGGTCTCGTTAAAACCTCGGTGGCTTTACAGCACGAAGCATCGACATGGGAAATCCGTCCATTCCAGCTCGCACCAGATAAGTCAATACACACTTAAATGCAGGAGAAAAATCCCCAACGTACGTGTTTTCCAAGCCTGAGTGAATATCAGCGGAGCCTGAGTCTCGTAAATCTCCAACGCACTGCGTGGCTATTGAATCATGAGTTTTCTGCCTCTCTTGATTCTCTTGAAATAGAAAATAATCAAGCTGTAGTGCGCAGCTCGATACCAGTGCCACTCACTCTTAAAAAAACACGAACAGCCTAAGTGCTGAATCGGTCCCAGATGATGCTATACCCGCTCTCAAGCCCATATTATCGAGTCCGGATCTTAGATACGATCAGCGCAAATGGTATGGAGTGCAATTGGGAAACAAAGCATAACTAGGAAACAGTATTACTGCAGTACTTGAAATAAGGAACGAAGCCAATATACTCCACGGAAGATTCCACAGGAAACAGCCGGATGCCTTGTGGTTCCAGATAGCCGTAAAACTGTGGACTGTGTTTTTCGTAGATGGTACAGTTCGATGAGCCGGTCACCCTCGAGCCTCTGTGAATCCGCTCACCGTACGTCATGAGAAAAAAACTAGAATATCGCGCGCAGCCGCGATCGGCATGCGTTTGAGGATGCCAGCAGGCACGTTGCCGTCCTCGATGCCAACGGACATATTAATGCGCGAGAATGCACTGAATCTGGGATGATCGAACAAGTGATCCAGGCCAGCCCAATCGTAGACGTTGAGAGGCGTATCATGACGAGGCTGCAGGCGGCAATAGATCATATTGTTGTAGATCGAAATTCGGAACGGTGGAAGACGCAGCGCGCGTGCCACTTCGTCAGTGGCGCGGAGAACGTAGCAGCCACCATCTGCAGACCGCCCGAGGATCGTGTGTTCGGTGAAGTTCGACCCAGATATGATGGTATCCACTGGGTTTGGGCATTAGAAGGGAAAACGGCATTAGAGTCAATTTGACAAACCGAGCTGCTGATGGCGAAGAGCGAACGGGCCAATCTCTGCGTGCTGGAGAGGAAAGGAGCCGAGAAATATGAGTAGGCGCAGTGTATCTTGGAGGTGCGCGCCGCCCGCCCAGAAATCCAGCAAAGCAATACTGCTCAAGACTGGCATCTCGCATGTGCTCATCCAATCCATTAGTGGATCATAAGGGCACTGGTAGACTGAGAGACGGGACAGTTCCGGAAAAGAGACCGGGGGAGGGGGGCTGAGAGAATTTCCATCCCAAGTCACCCTCGTTAGTGTAAGGGTCGTTAGAGTAGGAAACGCAGAGAGAAATAGGGCGAAGAGGTCGAATGTCTGGAATTGCATTCCAGAAATTTCAACAGATGTGATAGACTGAAATGCCCCCGATAGCGCTTTGTCGACCAGAGGCGCCGTTCCATCACTCGGAACGTCGTTGTCACTGTCGGAAGGTTGGCGGAAGGCGATAGTACGGATAGCGGGCAAAAAGATGTCGCAACGCTCGAGAAATTGATCCAGGCAAGAGGTGGGGATGTAGACGGCACAGAAGAGATGCCATCGGCTGCGCAATAGCCAGGAACGCGCGACTAGAGTGCAATTTCGCAAGGTAAATCGGTCGTGCGCAAGGGCGTCGATTATTGCGTCTACGACCTCGGCGGGCAGAATGATCTGGTGAACGGAGCGGTGGGTTTCCATGGTGGCAGATTCGGGGTGTTTTGTTCAGTCGTTCGAGTTCAGAGCCGAAGTCGTAGGGTAGGTGAAGTACTAAGCATCAAGGGAGGCAGTGCTTGGCGGGAGTCGGTCCGACTCCATCCGAGCCAGAGACCGGGAACAGCCGAGAACTTCACGTGCCATGTCAATATTATGTCCCGGTGCCGCTGCCAAATAACACGCCCTTTTCCCTTGTCCCTGCGATCAGCGATGTTCCGCCCCTCGCCCTCCTCGCTGGCGAATGTACCCCCCATAAAATCAGAAAATCAGCATGTCGAATCAAACCCCACACTCCCTTCGACTCGTCCTGCGCGGGATGCGTTCGCTGTGGCGGCACAAGCTTTAGAGGATGCACAGCGGGCGCTATCGGATGCTCGCGCTGAGCCTTGTGCAGCGGTGATTGAGGCGGAGGCAAAATGTGCCGTCCTTCGCCAGCAAATTGCGCATCTGCAGCGTTCAATCGAGCAAGAGCGCTTGGCTGCGTACACGGCTCGGGAACGTGCTTCTGCGGCTGAGACGGAACGGGATTCACTCAGAAGTCAGCTCGGAAATCTCACGACCGAGCGCAACGAACTGCAGGATGAGTGTTCTAGGTTGCTCACCTTGATTCGGGACCAAAGCGCAGCGCAGCAGCGCGATCGCGCTGAGGTTGCTCGGGAGATGGTTGCGCTACAGGCGGAACGCGAGGAGTTTGAAAAGGAGAGAACATCACTGCAAATTGCCGCCAGTTTAGCACACCGTTCGGCAGCGACGACAATCCAGCGCGCCATGGATACTCTCCGAGACGATGCTGCTCGCCATGAGGGCCTAGCTACTTTGCCTCCCGGTGCTTCTGGTCCAGATTCTGCCACATCCATTCCAGTTCCCGATGCACCAGCTGTCTCGGCCCCTGCACGCGAGCCTTCGCCAGCACGTTCGCAACGACGCCGCTCAACCTCACGCTACTACTCCCCAATGCGCTCGCGGTCCCCGAGACGTTCACGTTCCCCAAGACATTCACGGTCCCCAAGGCGTTCGCGCTCACCAAGGCACTCGCGATCTCTTATGACGCGGCGCCGCTCACCCTCCCGCCGCTACCGCGCCCGATCGCACTCCTCACGTTCCCGGTCCCCTGTCCGCTCTCGCTCACCTATACGCCGCTCCCGCTCCCCAATACGACGCTCTCGCTCCCCAATCCGGCGTGCTGGCTATACTGGCCCCAGAGCCTTCAGACGCTCCCAATTTACCAGACCCACCGCCTTCTAAAATACGCAGAATATAAAATACGCAGAATATCCGGGACCTTGGATTTGCGAGTAGGAAGGTGCGTAGTTGGTACGACATCGTTGTAACTCCTTACTGACTTTTTCTACTTTGTTATTGGGAACGGCGATCAGGTTTCTCTGTGATGGTTCCTCGAGCACATGCCATACTGTAAGAACCTTGTGGCCCTAATTTGTGTGTATATTCCAGAACAAGCTCCTTATGATTTAATCTATATTTTTTTCTGCATTGAAACCCGGCAGCCATTCAAATTCTCGACTCAGAATGAAGATAATACCCTCTTGTGTTCGGGAGCTCAACCGAGGCGGGAGGCCGCGTTGAGAACGGAACACCGCCGATCATGCAACTATTTCGTCAACTTTCTGTCAGCTTAACGAGCGCCTTATTCAGTTCTCCCCCTGTTTCGGGACGCGAAGAGTAACACATTTATCATCGACAAGTAAGCAGAATACTTGCGCTGATTCACATTTGTATGCCCCAACAATCATAGCCGTTGGATGTCGCACACAATTAAAGTTGAAGGTGGCGCAACGCGTGGACATAAGACGGAAACAATCCACAAGATGTCAACTATCCTCCTGCCCCCACGATGTTCCTCCCATACTCTTTCCTCCTTCTCGTGTTCCCCCTTGCGCTGGCAATTCCCACCACATCGACAGGAACTGGCCCCGTCGCCAATACATCCTCCGGCTCCTACGTAGGAATCCACGATGCGCAGAACGCGCTCGACATATTCAAGGGCATCCGCTTCGCAGCCCCCCCTGCCCGCTTTACACCGGCCAAACCGATCTCACACGCCCCAAAAAGCCCGCAAAGCGCCATCACGTTTGGTGCGGACTGCCCGCAGCTGCCTTCTCTCCTAGGAACCGCGGGTATCGCGGCGGGCCCCCCGCTTAGAGGGGCAAATCAAAGCGAAGACTGTCTTTTTGTCAACGTTGATTCCATTCTTTCCCGTAGTCTTGCGACCTCATTCTCCGATAGGTCTGGCGCCCAGCAGGAATTTCAGCAAAGGAGAAACTTCCTATTCTGATTTACATTCATGTGCGCCACATCCGTCCGCTACGATTTCTTCTAATTCGCTATTCCGTAGGGCGGGGGCTACTTCGCGGGTTCTGGCTCCGAGTGGGACGGTACCAGCGTGGTGCGCCGTAGTGCTGGCAACAAAAAAGCCAGTTATTTTCATAACATTCAACTACCGCATTGGAGTTCTTGGATTCGTGAGCGCTTGTAATGCTCAAACGTTGTGATTGGGACGATGACATATTGTTGTACCTGTAGATTGGCAGCGCTCACGCTCCGCCGTCTGCGCTGAATCTCGGACTCCAGGATCAACGCGACGCCCTGCGGTGGATCCAAGATAACGCCGAGACTTTCGGTGGCGACGGTTCGCGTATCACCATCTCAGGCGAATCTGCCGGTATGCTTCCCTCATTTCGCGTTTTTTTCATGAATATTACGTTAACCTTGTCTCGCAGGGGGAAGCAGCGTCCACATGCACTATCTCTATCCCGACTCCAGGCAGACATTCCGTGCCGGAATATCCAGCTCTGGAACTTCGCTCGTCTCCCACACTCCTGCATGCGCGTGGCATGACCGCACAGGCGGCGCCTACAACCTGCTGGGAAACGTTACTGGCTGCGGTACTGGGGCAGGATCGTTCGAGTGTTTGCAAAGCCTTCCGTTTGATGTAAACTGAACAGCAGCCATCATTACTCACTCGTTCTAACTCAACCGTCGTACTAGACATTTTGGCCATTGGCATTGACGACCTACGTGTCTCCCGTCGGTGGTTTGCCGCCGTGGTCGGTGACTTGCAAGGGTCCTCCAGGCTCCTTGATCGATGAATACCCCATCAAGAAACTCATCGACGGTGACTTCCTCACTTTGCCCATTATTACTGGGACGAACCAAAATGAGGGGAATTTGTGCGTCCTCCTCCACGCTATCTATGGCTTCTCAGCGTTCTTCTACCTTCGCTCATGCCCACTCCAAGTGTAATCGGCACGTCGGTCCTCGATATGGACCCCCAGCCTCCCATCGACCTTGAGAATTCAATCTTGAGCGGGTTCCTTGCGGGACACGCGACGAATAACAAAAATGTGTCGCAGGGTACACTCACCAAGCTCCTCGACCTCTACTCCCAACCGACCGACAATTTGTCGAATAGCACGCTGTACAACCGTGCCACTCAGTTCGAGACAGACTTTGCGTTCCTGGGGCCTCAGCGGCTGTTCCTCGAGATTGCGTCGGCGGAAAAACGGAAACAGGATGTGTGGGCATATTCATTCCAGCAAGTTCTTCCAGGCTCTCCGGACTTCCTTGGGGGTGCGTACATGTTATCTCGTGTTTTTTGTACGCCCATTTCTGATCGCTGTTGTTGATCGCCCTCTTCAGCATTCCACACCACCGACCTCTACTACCTCGACATAGGATTCTCCCCCGTCCCCGCTAATACACTCACACCGCAGCTGCAAGACATTTACATCTCCTTCACCAATGACCTCACTCCCGGCACGTCCTGGCCAAAGTACACCTGAGCAATCGAAAATTGCGCTCCGTCTCCTTGAGGGACGTGTTGGACCCATTGCAGACACAGTCCGGCGGGCTCAGACGGACTTTCTCAACCAGGTTGAAGTGATGGAGGAGTTCGGACGTTTTGGTTGAGATTCTATTTGGTTGGACCAACTCTCGCGTTCTTCTAATACCTGTTTTTCTTTTTCAAAACTTCCGGGTTCGATAAAAAATATAGTTCGGTAACGATATTATTAATATTTGGGCTGGGAATTCATGTTTGTTGATTATGCCAGGGCTGCCGTCGTCGCTGGAAGTCCCTCGCCGTACTATTTCACTGATCTGACTTCTTATATAATGTAAGAGTGCACATACACTCCTGAATTCTCCCAGCGCATTGGATCGCGGGCGAAAATCTGTCACGTTCTTTACTTCCCTTTTACACGCCGGGTCTTGTGTCGCAGCGCAGGAACATACGATAGACATATGTATATGCCGGAAGATACCACTGATCAAGGATCAAATAAATTAGACAGGGAGAACTTGAACTTAGTAATTAGTACAGTAATTCGCGATCCTCCATTCCCACCGCTGCTTGACCTGATGTAAAATTTCCCGTCAGCATATGTAGCTCATTCTTTCCAGCGAAAAATATGTAAGGACTCGGATCTACTCGGATTCGGGTTCGGATTCGGGTTCGGATTCGGCTGGCGCTCGGCGAGCGATGTGATCCGACTGTTCCCGCCATGCCTAGGGATCTAAAAACATACATATCTATTATATGGCGGTCCGATTTGGGAAAGAGTATGGGAAAGTGACATTCGCAAGGTCGGCACAAACGACGGTGAAAGTTTACTACAAACGATATGGTGGGAATCCTTCTCCCGATCGCATCTCGGCATGTGCGGCTCGGCTCACCGTTCCCGGCATACCGGCACGTCCGGTTCTTGACTCCGATTCCGACACGCCGACCGATTTGTCCGATTCGTCTCGACACGCCGACCGATTTGCGACGGTCGTCCAGCCTGTTCTGCTAAGTTGTCTGTCATACGCTATGACGGTTCGCCGAACAGGACCCTGGGATCTGACTATATATAATGCGGGTGCAACCCAACTTACCATAGTGTCAGCTATTCTTCCCTCTCGATGTTTCAACTTCTCCACTACTCCCTCGTCACGACCCTTCTGGCGGTCTCCCCATATGGATTTTCCACCACGTTGAAAGGAACTGGACCCATCGTCAATACAACCTCTGGGTCGTATGTCGGAGTTCACGACGCGCAGAACTTCGTCGATATATTCAAGGGCGTCCGCTTCGCATCCCCTCCCACGCGTTTTACACCGGCCACGCCGATCCAAGTCGCAAACGCACCAGAGGGGCCACAAAGCGCAGCCGCGTTCGGTGCAGACTGTCCCCAGCCGACTCGCCTCGTAACGGCGGGCATCCCGGCCGGTCCCCCACTTAGAGGCGCAGATCAGAGCGAAGATTGTCTTTTTGTCAACGTCAGAACCATTTTTCTCGGTTTCGGAAATAAACCAGCCTACATGTAACTTTTGTTATTCCAGGTCTGGCGTCCTGCAGGCATTTCAACTCAGAAGAGGCTACCGATCCTGGTTTACATTCATGTCCGCCCACCCCTTCTCATTGGTATCCACTATGCTTGTTTCTAATTAATCATGTACTAGGGTGGGGGCTATTTCTTTGGCTCTGGATCCGAGTGGGATGGTACCAGCCTGGTGCGCCGCAGTGTGGCAGCGGAACAGCCAATCATCTTCATAACATTCAGTTACCGTACTGGAGTTCTAGGATTTGTGAGCGCCGCCCGCTCTATATCTAATACGCTGAGTAGACGACGACGACCTTATTGATTCATCCATTATACAGATTGGCAGTGCTCACGCTCCACCGTCTGCGCTGAATGTTGGAATCCAGGATCAACGCGACGCCCTGAGATGGATCCAGGACAACGCCGAGGCTTTTGGGGGCGACGGCTCGCGCATCACCATCTTTGGTGAATCGGCCGGTAAGTTGCCCTCTTCTTATGATATCTCCGCAGCCTCTTTATGAATGCTAATCCTCCCATTTTTGGTAGGGAGGAAGCAGCGTCCACATGCAGTACCTGTACCCCGACTCCAGGCGCACATTCCGTGCTGGAATATCAAGCTCAGGTACTTCGCTTGTCCTCGACACTCCTGCATGCGAGTGGCACGATCGCCCAGGTGGTGCCTACAATATGTTGGGTAATATCACAGGCTGCGGTACTGGTGCAGGATCCTTCGAGTGTCTGCAGAACCTTCCCTTCGAGGTAAGTCGAACGGTTGGTATATATCGAGGTAGTCATCCTCACTCAGCGTAGACATTTTGGCCATTGGCATTGACCACCTACCAGGCTCCTCCCGGCGGTATTCCGCCGTGGTCGGTGACATGCAAGGGTCCGCCGCGCTCCTTGATCGAAGAATATCCCGTCAAGAAGATCATTGACGGTGATTTCCTCACTTTGCCCATCATTACTGGGACAAACCTCAACGAAGGGAACCTGTGAGGCCGTCCTCCCACGTGTTTCTACTGTAACTTATCAGCTTTTCAAGCCTGATTGGCACCCCATTCCTCGAGATTACGCCCCAGCCACCCATCGACCTCGAAGACTCGATTTTGAGTGGGTTCATTGCGGGACGCGCGACAAATAACAAAAATGTGTCCCAGGATACACTCAGCATGCTCCTCAGCCTATACTCCCACCCCGAGAGATTGTCGAATAGCACGCTCTACGACCGGGCCGCCCAGTTCGTTACAGACTACGCGTTCTTGGCGCCCCAACGGCTGTTCCTCCAGGCCGCATCTGCCGCGACTCGGAACCAGGACGTGTGGGCATATTCATTCCAGCAACATCTCCCCGGAGCGCCGGACTTTCTTGGGGGTGAGTACATATATTATCCCGGCTCTTTCTCCCCGCGGTTCGCGTCGCTGGTGTTTTTATTCTGATTCCTCTCCTTCCTGAATAGTGTTCCATACGAGCGACCTCTACTACCTCGACATGGGGTTCGACCCCGTGGCCAGCTAACAAACTCACGTCACAGCTGCAAGACATCTACATCTCCTTCACCAATGATCTCAATCCCGGAATATTCTGGCCGAAATATACTGAGATGTCGAAACTTGCGATGCGGCTTCTTGAAGGGCGAGTTGGGCCCATTGTAGACACGGTTCGGCGAACTCAGACGGAATTCCTCAACCAGGTTAAGGTGATGGAGGAATTTGGACGGCTTGGTTGAGATATTATTTGTCGTGGCAATAATAACCTTTGTGTCATTTTAATAATCCTACTGTGCTTTTCCAAAACTTCCGGGTTGCAAAATATGTCCTTCTCAAAGTTCAACAGCCGAGGTACGAGGATATGTTGACGTGCCTGTTTAAATGAGACTAATATTGGTGGGTCCAGCAGCCTGTCGTGGGAAGCCTATAATTAATTGCGCAGCATAGCCTGTCAGATATGACGGGGTTCTTTGTCCGCAGATCTTTATTATCTCTTCACAGCCTTTAAATCAACCCGCGCCTACTTTACCTTCCACCCACCTCTCCCCTCCCCTCCCGTCTTCCTGAATCTGCTTGGCGCAATGTCAGCCGCAGACGGCCTTTGCAGCATGTTTGTCTCCCTGTGCTTCTGCTGCTGTCAGTTCAACCGTGTCTTTTTCTGGACCATTCCCCATCTGACCATTCACATTCTTTGATATTCCAGCGACGTGCAGCCACGACTGCGACAGCTCCTGCAGCCAATGTCTCGTCGATAAACGTTGCGTGCTCCCACCACCAAAATATGCTCACGAACCAACTTATACTCATCATTTCAGTCCCATTCGTGGCACGATGGTGCCACGAGGACACATACGTTGAGGAGTCGACCATGACCGAACGCGCCCGGGAGGCCCATCTCTTTCAGCAGAGAAACAATAATTCCCAGCCAGGTAGCATCCCTCCGATGGATACGAAGGAGGGCTTGACCGTCAGGGACAAATCGAATATAATGTGGGTCGTACCATTCACGAAGATGAGCTTCATTAATCATCGATACGACTCGGTCCGCAGGTGATATGTTACTTAACAGTTCAACCCTGGACCCACCACGTCTGGAACGCCGGTCTCGCTGTAAGAAAGAATTAGGATAATGTATTGCCCTGCTAGTCGGACCGTAAAGAGTAATCTTGGGAAACTTCTTTTTCCTATGGCAGAAGCAAACCGCCTGGAACGACATGGAACTGCGAAACCAGAAACTGCAACTCTGTTATCTGTATCTTGAAACACATTTGGATCTAGCCACTGCAAGAATGAACCTGCAGTTGCGAGTAACTTAAATTTCGAGTAATTATTACATGTGGGGGGCAATCCCGCGCCAGAGATATATTGACAATCTGAATACATCCTCGCTCAATCATCTGCGGGCCTGCAAAACAATCAGAAAAACCAAGTCTTAGTATGGAATAGGAACGAACTTGGATTGTTCTCCGGTGAGGCGGGGATCTGGCGTCTCCGCACCCACGACAATTCCAACCATCACGCGGCCGAGGATTGCAGGATCCAGTTCATTCAACAATTGCTGCATGGCAGTAAGCCTGTCATAGTAGATGCGTTCTATAACCAGGTTTTCGTTCTCATCGAAAATGAAGAACGCCATCGTCCGGGTACGGTGTGTCTTCCCCGTAGGGGGGATCGGGCCGAAATTCCCAAGGTGGGTGCCCAAGAGCCAGAACTCGACGATTACGGCGTCGTGGGAGTGGCGCAGGGAGATGATTTCGTGGCGTTGGTCGGGAAATATGGTACGGAGTATCGAGATAATGGGTTCGGACTTCGCTGTCTCCATCAGCCACCTTCATGTCTGGAATGAGCTCGTAGTGGGGGTGAGGAAATTTCGACAGGGCGCCATCCCAATCCTTGGCGACTTCATCTCGGAAATGATCGAGGACCACCTTCTCTCGGGCCAGGAGCACCTCCTCAGAGGGGATTTTTAGCGAGCCGCTGGTGGTGGTCGACATGAAAGCAGGAAATCAGTAGGTTCGGAGCAAGCCTGTCTCCGCACCGCCACGCCGGTGAGAACGGGGCTTGATCTGGCTTGATCCGAACCTAGGAAATCAGAGGCTCTGGATTGGTCAGTGATGAGCGTGATCAAAGACAGAAACACGTGCTGATACCTATCGATCCTCTACCTTAAAATTATTTGCAAAAAATGTTGATGGCAATGCTAAACCCGCCACATGTCGGATGGAGCTCGGAATCAACAGCCGGCATGATCACCACTGAAAGATGTTGAACTCCGAGTTATTTAAGCTTTGGGGTCGAATTGAGGCGGCAGTGAAGTTGCCGAGCCAGCCTTCAAATTCACCTACCTTTGCAGAAGAAAGTATCAGTTTCTGCTGGACTCAATTTGACTCCACATTCTCTAAAAAATATACCGCTAGATTCCTGGGAACCAGAAGCATCCCTGCCTATTTTAGTTCGAGTTGATTGAGGCAGTGTTTATGCCACAAAGTTATTCAACTTTGTTTTGCAAAGTAGGTAATTTTGCAAAGGTGTGCCGTCACACCTAAGAGAGGTGCAATTTGAAAGTGAATTAAAATAAAAAGTCGCTGAAAGGTGAGCTGAATTTTTTAGTTTCGAGCCAACTGATGTTGAAATCTAAACCCATTGAATAAGATTAAAATTCAGCTTCACTTAAACACAGATCTTCAAATTACAATAAACCCCAGCTGAAATTGAATCCTAAACTAAGTCAGAAAGTTTGGGAGTTCGAAATACCGCCGATCGAGGCCGCCATCAAATGCCGGAAGCCCGATAGGCTGTCAGCCACCAATTTACGGCGCGTGCAGTTAGTGTGAGGGCTTACAAGCACAAATCATAGTATGTACTCGTTTCTCAGGATTCTCGCCTAGTGTACATCTCAGGTACACTGTATACCAGGGCGGCTTCCTCTTCGGCATGACGGCATTATTTGTTTCGGATCAATTTGACCCTTGTATACTTTCGGCGGGTGAACTCATATGCAGCGATGGGTATGAGTCTCATACTTATCGTTGCATATTTGGTCTAGATAACAGAGAGCAAGACTTGATTTATAGTCCTACCTACTAACCCCAAGCACATCAAAGCGCACTGAGGTGCTTTTTATTTGGTGGCTGACTAGCTGAATCCCGCCCTCAAATGCCCGCGATCATGCCGCCGATCACCCAAAAACGCGGGCATTTCGGATTCCCAAATGGACTCAACTAGGTGTATCATTTTTCATTCCAGCCCTACTGAAAAGCAGAGATTAAGATCTAATTTCAGCTCAAACGAAGTGTGAATTGAAACAATTGGTTCACGATGTTCTTCGAGGTGAGCAGTTTCCTTCCTGCGGCCTAACGGCGTTATTAGGGCGGGCCCTGGGTGCGGATGAAAGAAGCCACCGCGGGGGGTTAATTAATGTGGGGAGGTGTCTAACGGAACGCCCGCGCGGGTCCATCTATTAGTATGAGATTATAGTAATACACTATTATATATTTGGTTCAATTTAATTATATTGTGGTGGTTGACTAGAGCTTGTCGCTCTCTATCTTTCCGACCGGTGTTGAGTTGAGGCATCTCGTAGCAGCTGGTGCGGGACTCGAGAGCGCCTAAAAGGTTCGACGAGAGAATCCAGGCCGTTATTCGCAAGTTCAAGCCTCGTTTGACATCGCCTGAGGTCGGAGCTGACCTCAGTTACTACAGGATAGGTAATACTGTGAATGTGCGATGGAGCGTCCTTCCGGCTCACCTCCAGCTTCGATCATTTGAAAGCCCACTAATATTCATGAATGTATTTTTGTTGGAAAATAAATTCAAAAAATGTACACTGTATCATGTCTTACACCATTTTTCTCATGTAGGCCATGGGTCGGTGCGAGAAGGAACATCTGCGAAGCTCTTGGCACGTACCTTGTTCCATAAATAAAATGTACCTCAGCGCCTAAATCAAACCATCAGTGATTTAGGCGCCCACAGCGCTTCAAGTCTGTTATATAAATGTCAGACCTAGAGTCGGTGGATTTCGTGCCTGGTCGGGTCCCGTAATACCTTCTTGTAGTACCGAATACAAGTCAGGAACCCTCATCAATCCTGGAGCCGGTTGCCTCAAAACCTCGGCAGTTTGTTGTTGTCCTTGTTCTGCTTGGGGCTTGGCACTCGGTTTCCGGTTGCAATTCGGCTATGATACATATAATCCTAAGGGACAAGGTACATCGCTGATGTCCGTCTTCGGTCCTACGTCTATCTATCTACGACCCTAAAAAGCGCTACAAGAAGGGAGGACCACGCTAAGGATACAGGAGGAGGAGTAACAATGCGATAACAATGCGACACAACCGAGACATGACAAGAAATATGCATGATGGTGACGACAAGTGTCGAGGAATGGATGATGCATGGGTATTGGATGGGCTTGAGGGTATCGATAAAAGTACGTGTCAGAGGTCACCTCGAATGCCAGCGATGTGAGCAGCGACTCGACAGAATCCAAACATTAAACCGCGGCCAAATGGGGCGGCTACTGCAGCGGAATCCATCGTCCCCCCACGCTCTGGATTATTGTTCCGTCGGGCTTGCGGAGTTCGAACACCTGAACAGCGTGCGTCGGCGCTGGGTTGTTAGCAGTTGGGATATGTGATCTCCAGATAGACGGGCGCGCGCTCCCCTAACGAGGCCAGCATTCCTTTCAGGACGAGATCAGCATCGATGGGAATGGGGACATTCTGCGCGCAATATATCCGGCCAGGGATCTCAAATACCGACAGCACCTGATGCACGCCGAGAACTGGGAGATATAATGTCGGTGAGTTTGGAGCGCGAATAATTATGCGTTACTAACGTACCGCTAGTAGAAATAGTCCACGCCACTGATGAACCGGGGCCATTGGTGATGCCGTCGAATTTGAATGCGACAGTGTAGCGATGGTAGTATTGTAGGTTGTCTTGCCACTCGAAGGTCGGCGACATCGTGAAATCACCGAAGGGAAAATCTTGGGGCAGATTCGGAAAGGGAGTGACCAATGTGTGGGCTTGAAAGCCCTGGTGGATGGTGCGAAGCCAATTGTATACACGGTGCCGAAGCGCGTCCATCACGTTGAACGTGAACAGCTGGGGGTCATTCATAATGCCATGCACTGCCGCGCAGTGGATTTGTAAGAATCTCTAGCGACGAGGTAAGGAGAAGAAGGGGAAGGAGTCGATCAGAGAAAAATCAGTAGGACGCGAATTAAAGAGGATACGCCGCGGAGGAATGAAGACTGTCAAAAGCAGATCAGATCCCGCAAAGCATCCTGGATCAGTTGCACTCGCCCTATAAACGCGCCTCGTGGGCGTTTCGCATGGCCGGCCGCGTTGAGCAATGAGGGAAGGAACAAGAGGGTTTCGGTGACGAGCACCCTACAGGATACATTCCTCATACACACACCATCAAAACAGATGCTGTATTAATGCTCGCCTTTCATGCTGGCACCGCCTCGGCAGGACAAGCCGACAAACTGGAATCGGAGGATTTGCAGTCAATGGTCCGGGAGCCCGCCAATCGCATCATCCCTCGCCGGTGCTTTCTCTCCCGTATAAGCGCCCTGGCCGTCCCGTACCCTAGGCCAACAAATCCCGAATGGGGGATGGAAGTTACGCATGGAGAAAACAGCGAGTCACAGCTTGAGGTGAGGTCATTGAGGCGCAGAGGCGGCGGACGTCAATCCATTTAGAACAGCAGGTGATTCACTGCTGTGGATGACTCGAGTTCTATCGGGGCACGGCGATCAATTATGCCAGTGTCCATGCGGATATATTCAAGGTGTGGGTACGAGGAGCCCAGGATAGAATAGTTTTAACTGGAGGAAGGACGTTGTAGATCCACGGATGTCCAGAAACAAGGCCGAGAGTCCTAAACCAAATCTAAACTGCAATGAGCTACAATGGTGGTCGGAGCAAGTCGGAGAGATGTGGCTGTTCGAGGCTTGGTATGACCTTGCACCCGGAGGGAAAGGAAGCACGACGCAATCTAGTCTGAGAACAATTGCAGGATTTAATGCGCCTTCCAGCGTCGGGGCCTGTGTAGGGTTTTTTCGGCCAAGGGCTGCTAGACTCGTGAACGTCCGTTGGCAGGAATGAGACCGCAGCGGTGTCGGGCGGAAAGACGGATATGGAAGGAGGGCAACAGCGCCAACATCAGAGCAACTACAAACAAGACGATCATCCTGCCACCGGGTAACTACATCAGGACGAGATCTTTGCCGTGATACCCGACCAGTCCGATGGGGCGAGCCAAGGGTCTGATGGAGGGAAAAGGCAAAATAGACATCACTTGGAACAAACAGGCACGCACTTAGTGTCAAGCGAGGCAAGCAGCTCGCAGGACGGGTAGCATACTAGTTCATTTTAGAGATACATGCGAAGACGGAATAGCCATAATAGCCGCTTAGCGAACTGAATACGAGGGTAGGAAACCACACGGAGAAGAGGAGTATATATAAAAGATGAGCAGTGCCGCAGAGCGCGGAATAGATACGGCTTCATGATAAAACGACGTGAATGGAAAGCAATTGGGTACTAAACGCGAGCAGCGAAAAACCAGCACGCCACCGAGTCGATGAAGTCCGAGACACGAGCGGGGGACAGGGACGAGGCCAATAGAGGCCTGTCGAGTTCTCCAGGTGCGTGAGTACGGCTCGCGGTGGTAACGCTGACGTGGCGGACGCGAGGACGATCGAGAATCCGCGGATGACGACGCAGAAGACGCGGAGGACGAGAACGACGCAGAACTCGACACAGCAGAGTACCCAGACGAGCAGCTCGACTCGCGCGTACCCCGCTTGCGCAGAGAAGCGCCCAGGTACGCCCTCCACTCTGCACGCTTGCGCTCCCCGACGCGCGCGAGCGTCAATGCTAGCCTCTGGAACGAAAAAAAAAAACGAAAATAAAGGGAGTCAGCATCGATCTACCTGCAGAGAACGGAGGGAGGCAAGGGGAAGACGTACCCGACGCGCTTGCCTTTGCCTGTACGCTGCCCCCTCCTGCACCATCATCGCCCACCTCTCCTCCTCGTCCTCGCCCACGTCATCGACATCCCGCACCGCCGCACCACCCCGCGCATCCACCCGCCCCACTCTTCATCGCCTCTCCATACGCTGCCCAGTACTCCGCCTGCGCCGGCGCCACCAGAGGCCCCACAATCGCGCTCTCCGTCATACTACCGCTTCCGCGGCGCCGGGCATCCGCCGATCCCGTAGAGGCGCGAGGGCGGGGGGATGAGGGGCTGTTCTTGATGCTGGGCGCCCAAGGTGCTGCTGTACATCATGATCCTGATGGTGCTGGGCTGTGAGCTGGCCGTGCTGGTGCCGGTCGTGGTAGTCATGCTGCATCCCATCAGAGAACCCGGCTTGATACGAGTGGTACGCCTCCTCCAGTGGCGATGGCGCTGGACTGGCTCCATGGGGCACCGCCGGGCGCGGAAGTCGAAGGCGCATCGGAACGGGAAGACGTCGAAGAGCCGGCGGCGGCCCACGGGTCGACGTGCTGGTATTTGGCGAATGGGTTATTGTCTTGTGCAGGTAAAGGTGGAGCGGCGGAGTCAGGAGGAAGGTTGGTGAGCGCGGATGACGGCGGCTGTGGACAGAAGGACGATGACTCTTGCTGCCCCATGTCCGCAGACGGGGGCGGCTGCGCAGAGAACGTTGGCGGCGAAGGCTGTGCTAAGAATGACTGCTGCTGCTGCGCCACCCATGAATTCGAATCCGCGTACTGTCCTTGGTGAGCGGCAAGCGCAGCTAACGGCGGCTGCGCTACATCGGGAGAAGACCAAGACGGCTGCGTAAAGGATGTCGTCTGCTGCTGTGCCCACGGATTTTCGGGGAGCTGGGATGGCACCTCCAGGAGGAACGAGAACGTAGGCTGGAGCTGGCGGGACTGCGGAGAGAAGAGGGACGAGGGCACGGGCTGAGGCGCTTCCTGCGAGGGGACGTATTGCGAAGGCGCAGGTACGAAGGACCGCTGGCGCGAGACGTCGGGGAGGAACGAGAACGCTTCCTCCACTGACTGCAGGGACTGCTGAGGGGCGACGGGCGAATACGCCTACTGCTCCGGAACCGGGGCGGGGGCAGGCTGAATGGAGGGAAGCAGCGAGACCGGGGACACATAAACCTGATGCGGCTGCGCAGGCTGGGACGCAAGCGAAAACATCTCCTGCAGCTGGACTGACGCTAGAGGCGCCTGAGGGGCAAACGGCGACGCCAGCTCCGGCTGCACATACGTTTGCGAGCGCGCAGGTGGAGGCGCGAGAAGGGATGCTAGTGACGTGGATGTGGGCTGCGGGGGCTCAATGGACTCATACCCCTCTTGCCGCAGCGCGGCGTCATAGCCATGAGGTGGGACAGCCTGAGATGCAAAACGCATCAGTGCTTGACCTCTGACTCGGTGTAGGAAGACATACCTTCTGTTGTTCATTCACAGTGAAGGGTGGCAGGGGGCAGGGCGTCCTCGTCTCGGGGTGTATTCGTGTTCTCGTGCTGGGCGCTCGCAGTCTCCACCGTGGCAGTCGTGCGATTGCACCGACGCGAGCTGCCTCATCCGCTGCTGTTTCTTCGCCGCCTCGGCACTCGCGATGAGCAGCTTCGCGTGGTCCTTGCCTTTGGTCTTGCTCTTTGCTTTCGATGACATCACTGCGGCTGGTAGATGCTATTCGGTGTAATGGTGGTGGTGTATGTAGCGGTGGCAGTGGTGCAGTTCGACGAGGGCAGGAGCAGAAGGATTTAGACATTGTCCTGCGGCTTGCATCTTATAGGATGTGCGGAGCAGAGTGCTTTGGCTCGGATCAGGCGCGAGACAAAGGGAAAGGGCGCAGGACAAAGGGTGCCACTCGAAGGTCTAGGGTGTTAAAGAGGTTGGGCTTAGGGTACGCCTATCCATAAAGCTGTCAGTTCGTGGGCCTCAGATTATACCTAGCACCCTTGGAGCCTGCAGGCAATTGCCAGTAGGACTCTAAAGCGTGTCTAGACTCCCAATCACAGCTTTCGACATTCAGGGCGGCATCCAGAACAAGCGCAGTCTATGCCGAATCAAGATGAGCGTGCTAGCTTATACACTCCCATGAATTAGAAAAAAAAGCGACAGCAGAACGGGAGCCGCGAATGGACCGGACGGAAAGAATGTCTTGTTTGGCTGATCCGTCTGATGGCCTATCGCTAAGTATAAGCGGGTCATGTGCGCAACAAACTTCTCTTCATCTTAACCTTGAGATCGCACCTCAGTTCGAGTATCCATTCAGTTCTGGTTCCGACTCAGCGTCAATCATTCCTATCCATGATCATGATTGAGGCTGACGGCGACTCGAAAGCGTTGTCCATGTCGCTTGGGCACACCTCGGCGCTAGCGGCCTTCACCAACCCAGCCTTTCCTGCAGAACTCGAGCAATGCATTTTCGAACTCGCCGCCCTGTGCTACCCAAGCATGATTCCTACATTTCTACGTGTGGCGCGGCGCGTCCAGATTTGGTCGGTTCAATCCGTCTTTGTCAAATGTGATGTGGCCTAACACCTTTCGTCGAGGATTGAACCATTACTTTACACGGTGATTCACATCCACCATCTACGGATACCGCTCATCCGCCGGAACGCGGATGCCACAAGGAGAGTGCTCAAATCGAAGCCGCCGAGCTTTTTCCACAACGCCGTCCGTTACGTTCTCATCGATCATCCTTTCGTCGGATGGTCGGTGACAGAAATCGAGGAATTGCTGGTGCTTTGTACGGGAGTCGTTGGTTTTGCAGCACTCAGCTTCAGCGAACATGCCCCGCCTCCATCAAATTCTGGGAGGGCTCCAGGCGCGAAAACTCACTATCGGTATTGAACAATTGTTTCTTGGCCGCACCATCGATCTTCAGCATCTTGCGTTTGCCTCTGTCACCCATCTCGACCTGTTGGATGACGCATACACTACACAGGCAATATCCGCTCAGCTTTCACTCCTCCTAGCTCTGACCCATTTGCGTCTCATCGGCGGTGTCGCGTCAAGTGTTTTGGTAGCAACCCTGTCCGACTGCCGAAGCCTGCGTGTTCTCATCAATCGCTGGCATGGGACCGACCGCGCAGAAGCCAAAATAATGGCCGATAACCCGCCTGCAGCGGATCCGCGTTTTGTGGTCCTCCTGTGGAGCGACTATTTGGCAGATTGGGAACTTGGGGCGAGAGGCGGCGATGACTTCTGGGTACAAGCTGAGGAGTTCATTGCCAAGAAAAGGAGAGGGGAGATTGAAGGTAAACTGTCTTCGCTTAAGGATATTCACCAGCACTTACCCGAGTGTCGTAGCATCGTTTTTTCTCCTTGATATGACGGCCTCAGAGGATGATAACTGAAGCCATGTATGTTGCTCTAAACCTAACGCGTTTCGAACTTGATTATTGAAGCGGGACTCCCTCAGGTTTGCTATTGATCATGTGTACTGTATTTCTTGCAAGCGGCTAACAGAGAAGTGTCTCGTAGATACGGTAGTTTTCTATCGTAAGAGTGGTGAGCGTGGCTTGGGAGTCATTTCTGAAGGAATATTAGGGTCCTTGTAAAACACAGGAGAAAAAATAGAAACATGGTCCGATGAGCTTCAAAATCCCGAACGCTTCGTACTTTTGGATCACGTCCGAGATCCCCTGAAGATACGCTATGATTATGGGTTTGACAGAATGCGGAGGATCGTCGGTTGTCGAGCCGCGACACGTATCAACGATTTGCTCGTGCGTGTATCCTCAGTGAATGTGTGGCGTCCACCTCTCGCTCAGGGTGGATGGAAAACGGAACACTAACTATCTGATCCGAGAACCTGAGCCCAGGTTCTCGAATAATATTGATAGCGTCCTGAGTGTATTGTAAATGTTATATTCTTCCTACCCATAACGCGACCCCGAGTCTAACGAGGAAGCTGCCGCAAAAACGAACTGTTGCGCATCATCTTCAGCTCGTAGTGATATCCAGTTGATATTGCACGAACTTGTGTCTTGACCGAAAGGAAAGAGAAGAGCGCATTCCCGTCGTACTACGAACGGATAATCCATATAAAAATAGGAGATGACTCAATTTGAGCGTATATAAGTGGGGACTGGGTATAATTGTTTAAATATGCATCTTCCGAGTCCATTCGGCAAGTTACTGCAAATCGGCCCAAGTGTGTGTGTTTCCGATATGTGGACCAGTTAACGGGCTGAATTTTGGGTGCTAATGGAGTCTTTGAGACTATTGGAGGTCGTTTAGGTGCTAATCATATTTTTCTTGCATCGTTGTTATCGGGTTTGCACTTTTTCGATGATTTTTCTGTGATCAAAACATGACTGATTGGGCCTCCTAAGGATTTAAACCCAGATCGACCGGTCTCTATGGGACCGCGTCGGAATATACTTGGAATATACCTACCTACCTACCTACCTACCTATCTTCATACGAGAGATCGGTTACCGGTCTAATGAGACTCCTCACGCACGAGAATGTGTATCAGGGCACCGCCACAGTCCTTACATCTCAATCTCTCCAAATTTTGCATGGTACTCAAGAACTGGCAATAAGTACAGCACAGTAATTACGAGGAACAATGCGTACTGTATCTACCTACACACTCGCAGTAGTTTCCGGGTCGTAGCCTCGTGTACTCGGCCAGTCGGCACCACCTGTACCGTCCACACTACCCACACCACCAACACACCGTAGCCGCGGCACCGAGACGTCCAGGCTTAATCGTCGCACCAGCTCAGCTCGCCCGGCCTCCCCTTCTCAACCGGCCAGAAGAGGGAGGAAAAGCAGCGCCTCGTCCGCTTCCGGGTAACGCCTTCAGAGTAGCGCCTGTGATTCCGCCGCTTGTGGACGAGTAAAGTTCGAGGTCCGCGAGCTGCATGGGAGAATCAGAGACGCAGAGAGTGCAGAAGCTCAAGTGGCACGTACCTGCGCACTTGAAGCGATTCAAGTTATGCACGCATCGGGGGCGCAGTCTTGGCGAGTCAATTCGGATGGTGTGGAATCCGGCGCGTGGCCTCGTCGCGCCTCCACCAGAAAGGCTACAAGGTTGGGGGATCCAGGGATCCACGTATAACGCGAAGGGACCAGACTTGGACCGGACGGCGGACAAGGAAGAATGTCTTGTTTGGCCAGCTAGTAGAACAGCAGTCTTGTTTGGCTGATCCGTCTGATGGCCTATCCCACTATTAATACCGACAAACAAATTTCTCTGATCACCAGTTGGTATGGGCCTCCGGTTCATCGCTGACTGGACGCTGACCTGCATTAGCCATGGCCAATCTCATCCGGAGCGCCAAATCCGGGAATGAGTGGACCGAAAATGAGCTTGCCGCATACAATATCCACGTTCACGAGCAATCCCTCAAGGACTTCTTCGATGTCGAGGTGGTCGAGGACCTTCCCGAAGTCCAGCCCTCGCTTGGCACCTTCGTCACCACTGAAGACCGAATAGACGCCCCGGATGACGATACTTATCGACTCCTTCATTTCCTTGACTTTGCCCACATACCCAAAGGCGCTGCCCCTCTTCATTTGTGGTTCCAACTACAACGTTCAAACGGACGTCTGCGTTCTTGATAGCAACGACATCCTTCTCTTGGTGCAGGAGGACAAGCGGTTGGATAATAACGCCGATCCCGAGCCGCAAGTAATCGCCGAAGCCATTGCGGCATTCCAACGCAACAATTTCACTCGCAAGCGGGAACTCCACCTTCCTGTTCTGGACCAGATGGTATTCCCCGCGATAACCATGTATGGGTCATTCCCTACCTTTTACAAGATTACGGTCTCTGCTGCGTTGAATGACGCTGTGAAAACCGGTGTTTTTCCAGTGGCTGCTACCACTGTTTACCGTCACATTCCGCGCCTCCCCCGTCGTAACAGCAATGGGATGAAGAACTTGGCTAATCGCTCAATTCTACTGCGATATCTTGAAGCATTCAAACGGTTTGTTGTGTGAGGTGCGTCAATGGCTCAATGTGTGCCTTGTGGAAGACACTGACCGCACGGATCGGCAAGTTCGGGTTGGTCTGCTACGATGAATCGTTATGCAAAACCGAAGAATTACATACACTACTTTCTTCATGTCATTTCACCTCTGGACTCGGCAAATAAATCTGCGGAGGTATCGAAATATATGCTCCAAACCTACATTTTCGGAGAGAATAATGCCCCGGTTAAATATTTCCGTTTTCTTCTTGGCCATCAAGTTATAGCCTCCGAGTCTTAATCCTCCTCACACAAAACGAATAAAAATATTCGAACCTGCATACATGGCCTCGATGGAACCTGGATTGAACCCAGAAAATTCGAATAAGTCACAAAGAACAGAGATTCAAAAAAAAAATAATTAACGAGCGTGTTGTCGGCTCCCGTTTCAACTTTCGAGATCCAACCTACTTTGATGGAGAAACAGGTTTTACAGTACAGACATGGGAACACTGCCAGAATCAATGGCTCCAGCGATATATATACGGTGAATGTGGTCCAAAACCAAGAAAAGAAAATAACAAAGCGAGACGGAGTACGCTTTCCATTTAAACCATTTACTGTAATTGAACACTAATTTGTAATCAGAACTAGAGATCGGTTTGTGCGTGAGTGTGGGTCTTAAGTATGCGCAATTATTCTCGTTCTACTAGATGGTGCACAGTCCCCACTGGTCCCATCGCTCACTCCCGACTCCAGTGCGGACAATAAATAGATCGCTAGGATCGTACTTCCTCTTGATCGCGCTCAGCTCGGCGTAGTTCGGGCCGAAGAACGTTGTCTGGAAGTTGGCCTCGAAGATGTCCGCCTCGCTCGAGTATGTGCCAGCGTTGGGCCCGGAGAGCCGCTCCACCAAAGAGAGCTGCGTATCTCTGAATTTCGTCCGCTGGGTGTTGACTTCCGAGAGCGTCGCAGAGTCCTCCCAAATGTTTATGATGATTAACTGTCAATGTAGACTAGAGGTTAGCGGGCACCGACCATAGCATCAAGACAAAATCACTGACGAGAACTTTGGCTGTTCGCCAAGCAGGATGGACGGCGTTCAAGATGTGGGCGTTTGCCGAGACCTGGCCTCCCGCGATGCTATTGCCTAGAATGCTGTAACAAATGTGTGCGTTAATCGGTGTATACGTCCACGGTGGCGCGAGCATACCCAAATGCGCCCCCCTCATCCAGAAGTTGCTTATAGACTTCCCGTACTTTCTGGGGGGAGTGCTTGTATGTCGCCTCTGGGATAAGGCGCGAACCCATTACCACATTGGCCCCGACAACGTCGTCGGAAGAGGTCAGCAGATCGTTGATATTCGCGTTTACATACTCCTCCGACACGAAGGATAAGTCGGCAATCTTCCGAGCGGCGGAGAGAAATGGCGCGAGCAACGCAGCGCCCTGCTCGACAGTCGTATTGGGCATGAACGCGTCGATACTAAACAGCGCGCTCGCGTTCACGGACTCCCTTAGTATCCAGAAGTACTGGCTACCGCGGACGGGATCGAGGTCAAATATGTGTGTTGCGTGCAAGGTGGCAAGCTCGGCCAACGCCGTGTTATTAGCGGAGGCGATCTCAATCCGACCGTACGTAGCGTTGAAGGTTGGAAAGGTGCGGACGGTCGTGGAGACCACCACCCCCCAGCTTCCTCCGCCTCCACCACGGAGCGCATAGAACACTGGCAATGTCTGGTGTTTAGTCGCGGTTGGGATAGGCATAAAATGAAAAAAAAACGACTGACAGTCTGGGTGCGAGATACTGTTGACCGTGAGCAATTCACCACTCGCAACCACGACCTGAAACTCTGCAGGTCCAAATGAGAATAGTGCGGTGGCGGGTATATCGAAGAATATACCAAGAGCGTTGTCAGCCGCCAGGCCAAAAGTCGGACTCAATGAGGAGTGACCACCGCCTTGTATGTATCCACCGGCAGGACACACTGTCGCAGCTCCTCCACCCAATAGAATTTTCCCACTCGCCTTTGCCTTCTGGTATGCATCTTTTAGCGGCAAACCACTGCCCAATGTGGCGGCAGATCCCATGTTTTTCCCGCCGATAATGAACGCATCGGTGTGAGTAAAAGTGTGCAATTTGGCAGTGTGAATGAGAAGAGACTGCGGTGCCGTCGAGCGGCCGAGGTGATCATGCCCAGAGGACTTGACAACTAGACGGAGATTGTGAGCACTGGCAAATTTTACGGCAGCCTGAGGGATAAATGAGCGCGGGTTGAAATATCCGGGACAGAATTCACTTGAATATCTTCAACAGTGACCACCTCAACGGAATACAGGGGCACGTCCCCTTGACCGCAAGTTGTCGCATTGTTGCGTAGGCAAATTGAAGGAGGCGTCAAATCGTAGCCCTGACGGAAATAATGAATAAAAGCCTTCGTAATCGTCCGGCCATACATACCTGTTCCCAATTGACCTGGAGATGTCATCTCAATGCAAGACGAAAAATATTATGCAAAGGGAATCATACCTGACTCATAGCTCCAGGGATCGTATTTCGAAATACCGAACTTGCCCACTGCTCATCCGTGCATGCACCGCCGGGGAGGCTAGCGCAGTATTTAGCAGATGGCACAGCAACAACCAGCCGCCCAGACATCGTCTCGTTTAGCGCGTTCCATGCGACAGCGCTGGGATAGCCAGCACTACCTGGCACATTGCGGCATTTCTGGTGTTTTTCTGCCCCCACCTGGCAAGCATAGCGAGACAACGCAAAGAGTAGGACAGTGACAGTGAGCTTCATTCTGGAATTTAGTTGGGTCTCCCCCAACAAGTCGGAGGCTTTTATAAGCCATGGTTTGGAGGTACTTACGGCGGTGAGACATCCGCAGTAAGTATCAGCTCGCTGTTCGTTTCTAGTCAAAAATAAAGTTAACAATTTTGTCCCAGCCTGCAACATATTTTGCAGCTTTCCTCCAGGCCCTTTTGAGTCCAATTCTCGGCAGGTTCAGCAGCGAACTTGTGACGGGTTCCCAGCCTCCAACTGACGAAGTGGTAATTGAGTGGTAAGCCATAGCAAAGGTGATCGTACAAAACAGCTCGCTGATCGATTGATTGCAAGCTGTCCAGTTGGCCCGGGGCCGTCATCAATCACCGATGGCAGTGGCCGGCTGATTTATTCTTGCCGTACGAGTCGCGTACTTATCCGTTACAATTCAGTTAGACGGCGGAGCAAACAAAATTGAACATGAGTCGGGCAGAGATACCCCAGAAATAGAACAAGACAGCGGAAAACAAACAAAACAAAAGCCGGGAACGCGTATAATTAAACACCGATCAATCAAAGCTCTGCCAATTGTCGTCTACAAACACCGCTTGTAATACGCTGTCCGCTGTGCTCGACATGCCCTCTAATGTCTACATGGAATTTCAGAAAATTTGTACCGCGCTCTCTTTATCTCCTGCTGTCGCGCAGGCATTTACCCACATCAATATTATGAAATACATTGAGCTCATAGGACTTCTCAAACCTATTACTAATAATTAATACCTTTGTGGGCTCGAAGGCGGCCTATCGGGCTATAGCATTCGCGCGATTGTGAACTCAGCACAAACATGAACTTGGTTGACGACTAGGTCTTGGGTATTGTCGAGCTGACATCCATGGGAAGGAGGCTCTGCAACTTAAAATACACCAGGGGCATTCAAATCACTAGGGAAAATACGACGTCGACCTATAAAATTGCTGATGTGTTGAACCTCAAAGATGATCTTTTTGTGATCTTCAAAAGGAGGTTGAATGGCAAACCGCTTTTGAAATTAATCTATATTAAAGCGTTAGTAGGTAACTTACAAGTTGCATTTCCTATTAATATGCGCCAAAAACAGTGAGCCAGAACTGAGAAAGGACTAAGATCTTGTTCCAGTAAGGCTATATAAGCAGACTGGCAGCAAAAAAAAGTCAACCTGAAAGAACACGATGAATTGGTAAGTGAGAAGTGGAGACGTAGAGGAAATTTAAAAGCCCAAGCCAGGGACGATTGGGCTCAGTGGGAGGTGTAAGAGATGTTTGTCGATGTTTGACACTGGGTCGGTCAAGCCGCGCTGACACATGACCTAGACCGGGTCGGCCCGGGCCTGACCTCGATGTCGCTCTGGCTGATTCTCTGCAAGTGGTTCAAATCTCCTCCCTCGCCGCCGCACTTGCGAAACTAAACATCAGGATCCCGGTCGAGGATGTTATCAAGGCCGTTCATCGCGAAGACGAGGCTAAGCGTGCCACATTGTGCCACATTGTCGGATTGTCCGCCCAAGCGACACAACGCCGCGCCGCGTTATCCGAGCGTAATTCAACCCCCGAGTCCTTACACCCTCTCCGACGATGAACCTTCCAGTCGCTCCCATCCAACCAAGCAATCTACCGGCCGTAATATGACCACGGTTTCCAAGTTTGTACCCAAGCGTACCACACCCACCAATGTTGATCCATTGGCGAAGGAACGCCGCCGTCGTCTTGTCGAATTCACAAAGGACTCGTTTCCTGACGGAAAGATGCCAGACCCCTTCACCCTAACCTGGCTAGGGCTTGGTTTAATATTGATGTTTATAAACATGTTTATAAACCGGTGTTTATAAACCCGGTTTTTAGTGGTCGAGTCCAAATGACCTGTTTTTAATTCACCTGCGGGGGGCAGTCTCGGCGACTTGTGAGGCAGAATTAGCTACCGTTGTTCATTGGTTGTTCATCTCACATACCGAAGACACTGATCCTGGGCCCGGTTCACTGCTTGCTGCTATATATTTGCCCGTGCAGTGGGACGGAGGACTGTATTTCCTCCGTGACCTCATATTAGGCGCACATTCATGAGGTTGACACCATCCGGAGCCTTCCAAATTTCATGCAGGGCTTCCACTTTCACGATAAAAGCAACTGGCCTGAACACAAGAAAAATGGGGGGTCAGGCGAGGTGGATTCACCATTTTAGCTCCCAGTAGCCGGCGGTTTATAAACCTGTTTATAAACACCAGTGTTTATAAACACAAATTATAAACCGTTTATTATTGCCCTGGGAATATTAAACCAAGCCCTAAACCTGGCCATGAGGCTTGGCCCATCAGCTTCTAAAAACAACCCCAAACACACCACTTTACCTTCACCCGCACTCAAATTTCTGCTATCCTTTCGCCCTCACGACCTTGGTGCTCTGTAAAAACAACATGCATCCCGCTCTGCGCGTCAAGAACCTGTCGAAGATACCAGATCCTGTTCTCCGCGTGAGTTGGCGTTCTCCTTTTTTTTCCCCCCGCAAAATGCCATTTGACAGCATTGCAGCGCCTCGCTCAGAAAGCCCTTGATAGAGATCCGGAGGTCTTGCGACAGCTATGCCGCAAATCATCCCGCTATCTGGCGCCCAGGCGGCACAATTTCTGCCCGTACTCTATGCTTCTCTGGATCCCGCACACATGCCAACTCCAGATGATATGGACGCCGATCCGCTCTCCCCTTCCACCACAAAAACACTAGGCGTGATACGCTGGACGACGTGTACGCTGCACAATTTGAAGGCCGACTTCCCTCGCGAGCACTGCGCAAATTTCTGGCCCCGGTTCTGGGCGTGGTCGGAATTTTCCCTCACGTATGCAGCGAGTAGCGAGGTAGGAGATCGGTGTTACGATTTCCTGGCTTTCATGGGTAGACTCTACGCCGCTGACGACGCGGCGCGTTTGATGTACGCAACGCCAGGGGTGCGACGGCTCGTGACTCGGGCATGGAAGGTGATCTTGGAACACCGCACCGGGGATTGTTTCGACGCTGCGTTCATTGGTGTAGCTGGGTTCATAAGTGGGGGAAACATCCAGAACGGCATTGTGTTGTGCGACGGTGAGCAGCTGGACGAGCATCTGCAAGAGTTTATCGACGGCGCGGGCGGTACAATGGCGGATTTGACGCAGCTGCTAATCAAACATTTGGCACACTTCCTCCCACTGAAACAAGTGCTGCCGCCTAAAACAATGTCACTCACTGCGATGTCGTTCTTGTACACGACGCTCGGCTTCCTCGAAACGCCCGGCCTCTCCTTTCGCATCCTGGACCCGGCGTTGCTCGAGCACGGGATCATTCCCATGCTTATCGCGATTTTGGATGTGGCGGTACAATACGAGGAGTGCCCGATCCTGCTCTACGTGAAGTCCCTTACGGTTTTATATGCGATACTGGCTGTTGCGGAGCATCGATGGTTGCGCCAGGCTCTCGACTGTGGTGTCATCCGTGTTCTCCTCGACTGTTCTGTCCATCCCTCACGGCTCGATCTCGCGATGGTGGAGCGGTTCCTAACCGTCGTGGCGATGTCCCTCGTCTATCACCCGATCGTGTTGCAGATTGAGTCTTGCATCTCCGATGTCAAGGATATGCTGAAAAAAACCAATTTTTCGTGCGTGTGCTGCATATCAAAAATGGGAAAATGTATTCGACCTCGCTGAGAGACGGGTCATAATCCGCCGGATGTTCGATTCGGGGAGGTCCAAGGCACTCAGGGCTTGTGATAGCTTGAAGGTGAGGTGGCTTATCAATACATATTTGAACCCAACGCTTACATATTCAATAGTGCGGCGCTTTGCTCCCTAAGAAAAAGCTCCGGCGATGCGCTGGATGCCTCACAGTGTATTACTGCTCCGATGGGTGCCAAATACAAGACTGGGACGCTGGCCATGGGCTCGTATGCCACGGGATTCAAGATCTCCGCGCAGGTAAGATCCAGTGACGCCGATCGTTTGCCTCACTGTTAAGAATTCTTCATTAACTATGCGTGTTAATCTCAGCCCAGCCTGAAACTCTAACGACCCGAGAGCTATCCTTCTTCCGCGCGCCCCTCAATACCTGTTGCGACGAAGCTCTATCCCACCAAATGGCCCCCCGTCAGGTTTTACTCCTCAAGCAAAATCCAGACGCTCAGATGTACCTTTTATTTGATTATGCATGCGAAAGCCATCCGGAGGACATCGGTGTTAGTGTCGAACGCGTGTATCCCAATCCCCCCGCGACGAATCTCGAACCAGAATGGTCGCATGGCGTTTCGAAGATGGTGCAAAGCGGAGGACGGATGGAGATGCATCTGATGCGCGTCATGGAGCGCGGGCAGCCCCGATATCGCGTGTTCCCATTCCACTTGGAGAGCGGTGCGAAATGGGATTTTTTGAAGCAGATAACACGCTCGATGGATGTCAAGGGCATCACAGATGTCGCAGATGTCGCACAGATGATCGATAGAGCTCTAAGGATGACGCAAACACTGTTGCAGACGCACTAGTGGAGGCGTATAATATATATAACTTATATTTTTGGTAAGCTGCTTCCAACGAGTTTCCGCACATCATTCGTTTCATTTATTCATCTCATCCAGAGAAGAATATATCGTGGGCTGACGAAAGCGTTGACCGTGTGTCATTGCAGCTGCCAGCGAAAGAACTGATTAGACACTGATAATTTTCAAGAACATAGCAGTAAATCTTTTGATTGTGTTTTTTCACTTGCAATATAACATCATTTCCTTCTCCCACTTCATCAACCCCTTTCCACAGTGGATTCGAGGCTTTTATGAGTCGAAAAGTATTTAACTTATTTAACCCCAGCCAATCTTTGCCAACTATTTCCTTCAAGTTCAAGCGCCTCATCGAGACCGCAGCTGGCCGTAATGCGAGGCCCGCTACCCCACAATCTTCGTCTCCTTGACCACGGTCCGACGGCTCGTCCACCTTCAGACCTTGGACGAGTGGGAACTGCGCTGGAACGCGTCAACGACAGGCAGGGCGCTCCTATCTATCGACCGCCTTCCCCCACGTCTCTCGCTCTCGGCCCTTTATTCCTCATCCTCCCTATCTCGACGCACCATCTCCTCGCTGTCCCAGCTTCGAACCGACTTCACCTTCCTCAACGCAAGCCGCGCGAAGTCCGGTTTCGTCCCCTCCGCGGCCTGCGCCGCCTGCGGCGCGCCATACGAGACCCGGGCTCACTTCCTTCTAGCCTGCCCGGCGTGGGATGACCTGCGACCACCGCTCTACCGCGCCTCTATGACCGCTGGCTCCTTCGGGTCCCTCCACCTCCCTACTCTCCTTAACGACCCCATTCTCCTGAAACCCATCGCGAGGTTCGTCGAAGCCACAGGCCGTTTCCTTTGACTGGGCTCTACTATACTTTTTCCTTACTTAATTATCTCTTTCTCTCCCGCACTTAGATACTTTACTTACTATACCTAATACTCTGTGCCACCCTTTTACGATATTACCCCATTCCACGGACCGCCCGCATACCACCCATAGCCACCTACACTACCTGTACGTACTCCTCCCTTTTCACATTTTTCCACTTAGCTTACAATCATCTCTCTCATTCCCATTTAGATTATAAAACGCTGTACGAAAACACCCCACACAACGATACCTTACATACCACACTCGGACTGCTGTCGTAGCCTACCCCGGCCGTATACAGTAACATACATGAAAATCAAATCAAATCAAATCAAACCCCACACAATACATAGAGCGAGCTTTGACTCTTGCCATATGGATGACCACTTTCGTGATTGAACTTATCCTAGGATCTATTAATCTACGTACGGGTCATACTGAGCGATCCGGATCCATTCGGATCAAGCACGAGTGCAGAAAGTTTTTTTAGCCTAGTTTTGTGGCCTCAGAAAAAAAAAACCGCAAATGGAAGAAACTGACAACGCGGTCGAAACACTCAGGAACTTGAAAGAGGATAGCCCCGAAATATCGAACTTTAGAATGTAAAGATGGAAGAGTTTAATAAGTGATTTGCTGCCATGAACGAACTCAAAACAAATATCATTCAACCTGTTCCAATATCTGCTCTCTCCTTGCATATTTTGGTGGTAGAGTCGATGGTAAATGCTGGCCCATCTGGTATCACGAGGAAACCGCTCTCGTGTGCGGCCCTCAAAAATTTCAGGAAGTCGTTGTCGTGTGCAACCTGGTCGGAACGTTGGGAATCGGGGTACTATGTATAGGGGAGATGTCGGATTTGCACTTACCTCCGCCAATTTTCGCTACTCTGCCATGACTCGGAGGGGAGCACATCATGCATTAGGGCTTGAGACCGGCTCATATTAAGAAGTCTGTGCACCTCAGGTGGTAAAGTAATCCCCCAGAGGGCGTTCCCAGACAGAGGCGAAGGCAGGAAGCAGGAGCGAGAAGATGCTTTGACCGAGTGGGAGGAATTTGAACGATCCGTTTGTTTGTGATTGTCGCTTTCAGACGTTGATGGCCAAACATCTCCGTGCTCTCTCAACCACTGTGACCAATGCTCAGCCTTTGACTTCCCGTGGTCTTCGAGTCTAATTTGAAGCAAAATTCCACTAGTCCAATACTTGTCTTACCGGCTTCCGCTTCCGCTTCTGCCGCACGTCGCAGGTTGCAAACTTAAGACCACGGACATATTGCGAACATAATCGATAGCCGAATGTGCTAGGATAAGTGCACTTGGAATCTGCCATCCGGCCGTACGTGGGATTCTAAAACATTCGCAGTGATAGGACTCTATCAACGACCATTGGTGGAGCCGGAATAAAATGGATACGAGTATCAGCTACCAAGCCGAAGTTGAGGGAAAAAATCTAGGTGCTCCGGGAGTAAGTGGAAAAGTTTCTCGATGGTGCACTATGATCTATCTGCAGGCATACCGCCCACCGCCCATGCTATTGCAACTTGCGGTCAGATTTCTGATTATTATCCAGATACCACTACGATTGGGCGCGACAGCCTGTCATAAAATGAACACCAGGCAAGCGATATGCATCCGAGCGGGTATAAAAGCCCACTGGCAATCGCTAATAATATTGCCCCAAGGCAAGGCATCTAGCTTGAAAACACGCCCCTGCAATTCCACCTCAGAACATGTTCAACGTCAAGTCTATTGTTTTTGTGTTCGCCCTCCTAGCCATGGTTGAAGCAGCTCCTGTAGTATGTCTTTTAATTTTTGGTTTCCCACGTGCATTTCCCTAAGTGACATCTAGACTGAACAGGAACGTGGAGTTGCCACTCCCGAGGTAATAATCCTACTTCCTGTTCCGCATTTTTTTGGCTGACTTGGACCTGAGGCGCGTACTGGTGCCAATATAGGTGAGTTCCGCTTCAAACTATCGACAGCCAGTGACTGAGTGAAACAGATGTCTTGAATGCTGCGGCTTGCTGGGGCCTTGTTGGTGGATGTGTGAGCCAGTCGTAATTTGTCCATAGGGATAAACACCAGTCTGAGAGTGCTACATCGTTTTCTGCTCTAAACCTGTCGCTTATGCCGTGGACCACCTCATCCATGCCCGTTTATATCAGAGTCTCAAGCCGCTAACACTTGTCAAGAAGTGGTATAGTCCCCGTGAAAGATAAGTCCATTAAAATGTACCGAGTCCGGGCCAGAGCCGAAAACCAGCAGAGGGTCCACAACAACGCATTCCCCTCTACCTACCTCAATTTAATTGCTCTATATGAGGGAGGCTCAGAATAGCCGTTCCTACGCCCCTATTGCTGTATGCCTCCGATTGGTATCTTGCCACGACGCGGAGGAAGCGGCGGGGACACTACACTCGCGAGGAACGTGCACGACTGCACGGAATTTCATGGCCGCATCGCGATGTGCAGCGGGCACAGAGTTTTTCGGATTCCCAGCACATTTCCGCTAAAGAACTTAAGGTTATACCCAAAATCAAATTCGACACACGTACCAAATGCGACACCCGATCCCGACCGTCACACATCCGCACTCTGATTTTTCCGACCAGCTCAGGCGCGCCTGTTGAGACGGCGAGAAATATTCGACGGATAGGGGGACGACGGCATAGGCCCTCGACCATGTCCGCGTGGTATTATTCGGCGACGTTCCAGTATGGAGTCTTGCGCCGCAGCCTGTGTTGGGCTTGTCGGGAGGCACGCCGATGGAATGCTCCATAGGAAACGGGAACATCTGTATTTGCCACTTCCGAGTGGATCCATATGGAAATGAATTCCTGGGGTCTGTCGTAGAATCCAGCACACTTCAGGACGACGTTGTTCGGAATCATGCCGTTTCGAGGTATGGCGGTGGGAGTTTTCGGGAGCTGGGTGTGGAAGACGAGCGGTGACGTGCCGGGATGATTCACGCCCATGATAGTGGGGGAAGAGGTGGATAGGGACCTTTGTATGGCAATGTTTAATGGCACCATTTCCGCGACTCCTGGAACTCAGTGGCCGGTGCAGCTTTATTCCAATCTCCTGGTAGGTCAATTTGTGCACCATTAGGATCTACGGATCCAGAGTCAACGGTATGTCGGTGTTTGGTTGTTTTGGGCGCGCTTTTGTGGCACGTGCCGGGTTGAGTTGAAACCGATGCATAAAATTCTCTGTCTTGTTGCGGCCTAATCGAACTGTACGACTAGGGATAATTTACGGCACAAAACTGGGAAATCACAGCTCCTTATTTTCCACATTATCGACTGTCGCAAAATCCCGATCTGCCTAATCAGGCATAACCGTCTAATTGGACATGATTGGTGTCCCATTCCACCTGATTGGACCCCACCGGGCCACATTGGGTCTGACCAGGTTTCTCCTCCATACCCTCGTCTCAGCCTCACGTTTATACACTTGCTAGTGCCGTAATTGATCATCAATAATGACATGTCTTTTGCCTACGCGAGGCAGGTTCCGGTCCAACTTTTGACTATTCACCCATTTACCATGGTGACAAGTGCGACTAGTAGGTTCGCCCAGTATTAATTAAACTCCGGCGCGCAGTACCATATCGTAATCTACTGAGTCCACCAGATAATATGTGTGTGCTTTCCCTTGGAACGCAGGAACCATGTACACTGCACGAATAAAGTACTTCACCATCACAAAGCATGTCGACTGAGACTCCTCGTACACTCTGCACCCCTCCCACTTCGTCCGTGGGGTCCAACTCGAGCGCTTGAACTTCTGGATGAGCGCAACATGATGCCATTGTCCAGAGACCTCGCAAGCAAACAAGCCACGGAGGCGTGCACAGACCATGTCGGAGGAATCCGTGTTGATCAGGACACAGTCGTAACGAGGATGGTCAAAATATCTGGGATTGCAGCGCAGGATATTCCTACAGTCCGTCCAGTCCTCGAGGGATTGGTAGTGGAGGTAGAGACAACGGAATGGACGGATCTATTCAGTGGTTCAGCAATACCCGGAGCACCAGAGAAAAAATTGACACTCACCTTGATGGGATTGGGTACGTTTTGGGCAACAGCCGCTAGCTCAGCACGCAATTTATTATTAAATCCGGAATAAAATGTATCACCACACATAGAATCTTCGAACGTGACTGATGTCGTCAACCGCATCGGAGAGCCAAGCTTCCAGTGAGGATCCGCATAGAGCGGTGGTTCGTTATCTGGGGAAGCTTATGATTCATCATCCGTATCTCCCTCGAACTGGCTGGCAATAGCAGCGGCGACAACCTTGTCAGAGTCGTTAATCGACATGCGGATAAGCGCAATGGCCTCCTGATTGGCATCGTAAGTTGTCATCTGGTCTGTGCTTAGTTTCCTGCCGACTTGGGGCGTACAAACACACCTGAACATCATTATTCCGGTGGTTGCCAATTGAGTAAGCATCTTGCGCTTCCTGGTGGAATCCTTCTCCCACACGGGTCCCGTAGTTGGCAGTTGCACCCTTGAGACGAATGTCCGAGATGACATGGGTCCCTGCATGCTGCTTTGGAAAGTCGAACGACTTGCCATGCTCACGATTCAATTTCTGGAGAATCCAAGAGTCAGCAATGTAGATGCTTTCAAAGATACTGAGAGCTAGGCGTACCGCACAATATAATTGGTACTTATCCATATAGCTTTGCACCCGAATGAGGTGATCCTCGGTCACAACATGCAGCCCAATGAGCATCCGGTACCGAAGGTAGGCCCGAATACAATGAACCAGTGACGAGTCTTTTGGAAGGAGCTGTACCACACATGGGAGGACGCACTGAACATAAATTTAGAACTTAATCAGAGGTGTAATGGTCTCGTTTACTTTCAAGATGTCGAGATAGGATTGACCGTCCGCAAATTCGATGGTGGTTACGGCTTCAAAGTGTTTCAACCCAGGCCATCGTGGGAGGGCGGCCATGCTATAGGTGCAATAAATTAAGTTCCAATTCGCGTTGAAAGCACCAGATGGAATATTACTTTTGTGCGAAGGTCGCGACAGTCCCACGCTCGGTCAGAACTTCAATGAGCAGAGGATAAATGTGCTTTCCCCACTTCCCAAGGTCGTCGGCATGAAGTGTATCATATGAATAGGCTCGGTACGGGTCAGAGTTGGCAAAAGCCCAAAAGACGTTCTGGAACCACACATGTTGATGAACGCCGCGAAATAAAGCGCAAGAGGCAAACCTCGGAAAGATGCAGACCATGGGTCTGCAAGATTTTTTCAGATGCAACTTTGGTAGGTGCATGGAGAGCCTGCTGATAAACTTTCTGCATAGATTGCGAGGTGCGTTGTTCAAATGCTTGATGTGCTAAAAGGACATGGAGCATACTCTGATGTGCAAGACATCGGGGACACGGAAAATCCGCGAGACTAGCACGACAGTTGCAGATGATGCAGGCCTCTTCACCATCAAGGGACAGAACAAGAAATCCGGGAAACAGTACACGTAGAATTAAATCGCCACAAAAAACAGCCTCTCCGGAATGGGACCGTTGTCGAAGTGAGCAAAATATGACACCCAGAACCTTGTGGTACACATCTCGTTTGAACTTGGCGAATGCGACTTTTTGCGCCTGAGTACGTGTACGAGGATCGCCTGGATCTTTCACCTGTGAACAAGTTTATAAATGAAAGAATATGATAGCTATTCAACGAACGATAGGCATGTATCCAAATAGCACGCCGCCCCCGTTCCCAGATGCGTTGCGGATACGGGCAGGAACAACCCCGCATCGCCCGACAATGGGATGCATTTGGACGTGCGATGACACTTTCCCTTTATCTAGCCAAATGTGGAGCGGAAGATAGCAATGTGGGAGACCTTCCATCGTGGGGAGCGAGTTCTGGTACAAAATTTAACTCAGCGCTGAAAAAAAAAATTGTTGTCGCAAACCTGGATGTCCCACCATTCTCGTCCGGTGTTGAGATCATCGTAGAGTCTAACAAACCGCCCGTCTTGCCCGCGGACATATTTCTCAACGGGATACCAAAGTAGGGCATCCGCGAGAGTAGGATCGGTCACAATATCGAGAATCCATTCCCAGGGATCCCGATAGCTAAATTCGAAGCTGTAAGTTTGTCCTTCAAAGGTCTCGGATACCGTGCCCCGCTTGAACTGGTCCAATCAGAGCTGGGGACTGGAAAATAAAAAAGAAACAAACTTCGACCGTCAATTTCCGAGCGCGATTGAGAACCTGATTCATATCCCCAGCATTCTTCAACGTGATTCTGCTCTTCCCATCAACCCACCCATTGTGCTGCCCATGAAGCTGTGCGTTGATGACATGACTAGTGAGTTTCCCCTGTAACGCGGTCTCCGTGTACTCAAAATCGGCACGAGTTTTAAATGGATACCAGGGCCGGCGAGCGTCAAGCTCAGCAAGGACAGCTTCCTTCTGGGACTCCTGAAAAGCGGCATCCAAGGGAACAATTGTCGGCACTTTGCTCGTGTGTGGATGATGGACAATCTTGATGTAGTGCTCGCTGGCAGTCTCCTCGTCGCACCGTGGTTCCAGCTCTTCTTCTGATTCGGGACCGTCGGAAGGGGCGGGAAAGCCTATATATAGGCCATGTCAGATTTCTTGCTCAAGCCTGACGGCAGACGATAGCTTTCCTTCAGCATCTGGAGGTTCCCAATTAAAGTGTCCGACGGCCACATCGGCCATTCCTGCACCCATGTCATCATCGCTGGGAGGATGCTTTCGAGGAGCTAGTCAATTTCGGTTTTCCTGGACCAAATATCTCGAATCCTCGATCCTCTCACCTGCTGGCGCTGCTTGAGCTCTTGTTCCTCCAGGAATCGTTTTTTGCAGCTTCTTACATGTGTCTTGAAGCCACGAGTTGGCCGAGATTGTTGACAGTAATTACAGAGTCTTTCATGTTCCGATGAAGTAGCCTTGAGTTTTCGGGAGGTCCGAGGCATTCTTGGGCGAGCGGTGTGGATGCGCGACGAGGACGTGCTCGGCTAACAGGATTTGTTTGGCCGATGAGATCATCACAACGCGCTTGCACCGCTCCAAAGCTCCACTCTCTTCATTCTTGACTTCCACTGTGACGATGCCGCCGACTCTCCCTCCCCGCCATCGCCAACGCACTCGAGTAATGACTCCAGAGATCGAAGACGAAAATTCCCCTCCAGCCGATACTTCCGCAGCACTAGCTGGTTCAGCACGCTCTGCAAGCCCAGTTTTGCGTCGCAGTATGTCTCCGGATACTCTGTATCGGGTGCGTGTCAAAGAGTGTTGAGTCAGCGGCCGGTCTGAACTAAGTTCTCCTTCAGGTTGCGCGCCAGCTTCAGGCGAAAACATCCCATAAGCGCCCGCTGCAAGACCACACCAATGAAGAAGAACGTCCCGAGTCGGATTCAGAACCCGCGCCGAAGAAAGCCAAGGTGGTGGAAAGCAGTGACAGCGATGAGGTTAGCACATATGCCAAAAAATTCACGATTATGGGCATGCTCTGGCTGCGCAGCGAGGCTACCGCTTTCGCGACCCCGTTAAAGGACGACTACACCCCCTCAGGCCGGTTTGAGAATCAAGACTCGAAGATGCAGGGCCAAGTTCACGATCTCCGCGCTTTGCTGCCTCGGAAATTCCACGAAGATTTTACCAAGAGATGGCTCCCGTCGCTGGTGAATTGCTTGCTTCCTTTCGTGATCGTTGACGCGTTTAAATGTGTCGAATAGTTCCACAAGCATATGCAGTCGCAGCGCTCTTCCACAGCATCACGGCTGCGCGCCCTTGCACCGATTTTTGACTGTACCGACGAAGAGTTGGCGACCAAGGCCGGTAGGGAGAGACTGAAGGAACGAATTGGATGGAAGGCTGATGCACAGGGAGGCGGCCGATTCGATATGAACGCCGTTGAGATCTTGCACGCGAAATGGACAGGGAAGTTTGATCTGAACACGATCTTCCTCGGCGAAATCTTATTCCGAGTACGTACTTCCCTTTCGCCTTCCTGGCCATGAGTTGACTTCAAACCCGGACAGGTCTTTTGCGCCATAATCCACGGACGGAAGACAGCGCTTGCGATGATACACAATCTACCCGGCTCGCATAACCAAACTGTCTACCATCTCTGGGGATTGAACAAGACCACGCCTGGCGCCATAGCCGCATGTGCCGTCTTAGTCGGTGGCCTTATTATTACTCGCTTTAGCAGGACTAATATTTTTCTTCCCAGGCAATCTGGACCCTTTCGGCGGACGAACAACTTCAAACAAAGGGCGCTATAACCGGCATCGACTGGCTCGCGCGGTTCGAATTTTATCTCAAGTATCTCACGATCGGCCTTGAAGAGCGTCGCGCCAGTGTTATCAACATCTTCAAGGTTTGGGACACCAAATTCTTCCCGGATTCTGACGCCAGCATGGCTTCCCACGGCGAAATTCCCGGCGAGCAGGAACTGATGGATGCCTTGAAAGATGATGATGTGATTGAAGATTCGGAGCCGGATGACGACGAAGAAGAGGAGGAATAGACTTGAATATGTTGTACGCTACACCGACAGACTAGTTGGGCAAAAACTGCTCAAAAACCAATGTATTTTACATGTTTTTCATGAAGTTGAACGCGATTGATTGCATTGTGGAGCGGGTGGAGCCGGTGCTTCGGGCACGGTACAAAACTGTGTTGGTGACATTCCAAGATTTCCCAAAGTATTATATACTCACTAACTGTGCCTTCATTGGTTGCTGACACTTCTAACGGTTTATTCGAGTCTTACTTAACCCCACACAACTGACATTAGATTAGATTAGATGCTTGAAAAGGTAACAGAAATTACTGGCGGCGCCTAGTTAACATGAGCTGCTACCACTACATCACAAAGTAATGAGTAGCGGCACTTCCTGTTTTCTAATTTCGCGTTCTCAAACCCCTGTCCCGATCAGGTCCGATTATGCCCGGTTAGAAACTGTTATCCGGTCAGGCCCAATTATGTCCGGTTAGAGACTCGTATCCAGTCAGGCCCAATCAACATGTATACGATTTTTTCCAGCCTTATCGGCCCAGGGGTCATCTAATCGTCTCATCGGGGCTGACCGGGTCTGACCCGGCAATTTCGATTTTTGCGACAACCGAGGCCACGTGTTTTGTGAATATATAAGACAAGAGCAACAAGCGACGCGTCCACGATTCTGTTCTGGGTGCGTTGCCATCGCTCTTGTCCCCATTTCTTCCAGATCCCACTCTCTCAGGACCACCAGCTTCAACTACTTGCACTGCCTCTGAGACGGACGAGGCCTCCCAGATTGTGTGCACAGTGCAGCCACTGCACGAGTCACGACAGTCGTGCTTCAACCGCATCTACCCACGCCGACCGTATCACCTTACATCCTGCACACTCGCCCGGAGAGCAGGACGCACGAAATGGGAGGATATTTCTCGAACATACTCTAAATCCATCCTACACAGCTATACCCTTCACTTCGACCACCTGGGACTCGTTTCCGCGCCGAGATTCCACCGTCCCACTCTCAGTCGACGCTGTGCCAGTGCGGGGCGCAAATCGGATCGGGGCCGTCGTCACGGATGCCGGAAGCGCAAGGTTCCTCCCCAACCCGATGCGCACCAAAATGAGCGCATTCGCAATGCCGATCACGGGCGGCATCCCCATCAGCACGATATTCTGCACTGGCGAGCCGAGTTCATGGGTCACGGTGTAGAATATGGCCCACGCGCTGCGGCGGGAGCATCAGTGCCGAATATATATAAGGTAAAGAAAGAAATCCCGCGGACGCACGTGTAGAGGGCCGCGCTCTCGACCACGATGGCGACGAATTGCTGTGTGTGTGGGCGATTATTAAAATAGTAATATTTCGACAGAACATGCTTACCATCAGATTCATTCCATCCGCAGGCGCAGCAGCCCGCGTCGTCCTCCAAATTTTCCACGAGATCAAAACTGCCGAATCCGTGAGTGAGGACAGCGAAGACAAAAAACCACAGGTATGAACCAGTGCAGTAGATATTGGTTCTGTTAATTGCTCTGTCAGAATGGGCGAATTGAGGAATGAATGACTGGGAGGCGTACACCAGCGTCAGGGCAGAAACGGCCGTTATGGCCGGGGCAACGGCATCATCGTCTACGCTCATGGTGGTCTTCACGGAAATACCCAACGAAACTCAACGGCGCTGTCATTATTTTTCCAACCTTGATTCGGCATAGCTGCACTCACTGAGAAGTCCAGTGAGGAATAATATGGGCGGCACGATTATCGCCCTGTTGCGGATCCAGACTACCCAGAGGCGGTATATCTGTGGTCAACAAGGCCAGGCGTGAGTCCGGTAATACTTGAAATTATTTGGTCGGAACCCATGATCATGGAGTCCCCGATGAGAATAGAGAGCGGTGTGAACGCATTTTGGAGCGTTTCGGTCACTTGGCTGTCATCGCTAAACCACATTGCGCCCGATCCGTCGATAACGCAGCCAATGAAGATGCGACACACGGTAACTATCCAAGTCTGAGCGGTAAAAATGAGTAAGCAGTCCTAAAGATGGCTGGGATGTTGCGACGTACACCGGAAACGGCGGCGAAGAGACAGAAACCCGAGAGGAACACCATGGAGCGGAGTAGAGGGACATACTTCCAGGAGGCGCGACTGCTCTTGTATCGTCCGACAAGGAGATATGTGGAAGTGAGAAACAGTACCAAGTAGATGCCGTATAATAAGGTCTCGACGACCAGACCAGCTAGGTTCATCAATGCGGGAGACATTTGCAGACGCGTCTCGCGACCACATACAGCGCTGGTTATATGAGGTCTTTGAGAGTGCGAAGAAGCCAGTGGTGAGATTATTATCAGCAGTAGATCATGCGCTTGGCGGAAGACGTCGGGGATGGAACGGACGCTGCAAAAAGCTGGATATCGTGCATTAGGTCTCTGCAGACGAATGCCAGGACGTAAACGAGGCATGGGGACGCACAAGTTCCACACATGGATGCTCCACGAAGGGAGTCCGAGGGAGAGAACATCCAGGAGGTGGACAGTTGCCGTCCACGGGATGCACCTAATCCTATCACAAGATATGAGCCTGCGAAACAACAACACTGTTCTCAAGAGTTTTTGACAGTTGGGACTAATAGTCCGCTTCGAACAATCTGTCAATTGAGGTACAGCGAGTTAGCACCTTGATATCATCCACGACGACGTACCTATTAATATTATGAGTCCTCTAACTTTGGGGCGTAGCCATTTCCCGCTGCTGTCGGAGAAATGATTCCTGGAAAAAGTCATGGTTCAAAAGTACATGAAAAGGATGGAAAAAAATGGGCCAATTAAGTTAATTAAACATGATAATATACAGTCATCGAGTTACATCGAGGACATCGTGAGCAGAACGCGGCGAGTCGCAGACGCAAACGATTGGTCGGTTTAGAAAGCATGCCAGTTGCAAAGTATGTACATGCATGTACTTCTCGGGAGGGACTCCATCCACAGGTATTCAGACCGAAAAGCGAAACGAATGAAGGAAAGTCTGCGCGGCAGCATAGAAGAGGAATTGACAGCTCGCCGGAAGTAAGGTCGGAGCGCCGATTCGGGTGGAACACCTAGAACCACAGCCGCCCGTGTAGCTCACAGCAGCGCTACCACTAGCGAGCGCGCACTGTCCCCCTCTGCCAAGGTGCGCACGGTTGGCGCCTCATCGGCGCCACATGGCGCTCCCAAATACAGGGCACTATTCCCCTTCCCACCTCGACAGTCTCGAACAAAGAACATGGAACGAAGGAGAGTGTTAAGCGCGGGGATCAAGTCTCATCCCACATCGTACTCACCGGATTTCACGACTTCGGAACAACTGCGCCGCCCAGAAAGCCCCGCGGCTGTTGCCGACCACAAACCACGGCGAACGACAACGCGCACCTCCACCCGCATGGCACCCCTAATCAATGCATAGCCTATCGCACCCGCCCATGCACGGCAAAGGAAGTGGCGCCGCACCCCAGTACACCCGCGATGCCACACATCGACCACGTCGCGCTCCCGGTGAGCAAACGACAGTGCAGTCCCCCGCCCCGCCCCCCGCCTTTCGGCACACCGTACGAATCCACAATGGAGCACGGAGATTGGGAAAAGACAACACACTTCGCAGAAGCATCGATCACCGTCGCGCTCCCCCGAACACCCTGCAGCCACTGGCCATCCCCCGCAGCCTCCGTCCACCACCACATCAATCGCGAAACCGCGATCCTCACAGCATGTCCCCGATAGCCAGTACGCGAAGCGCGTATCACGCCTCATAGACCCCACATGGTCATGGCAGCGGTGCCCGCGACGGAAGGACCACATAGCCTCTCGCACAGCAGCGCCACGACGTCCGAGGCGGGAAGCATCACGGCGGCGTCGGTAGCTTGGGGGCTCGGCATGGAGCTGGTAAAGTGCGTCTCGAGTGGCACGAGGTTACTGGATGCAGATGGTGCTGAGGACCGGGTGCTGGAGCTGGCAAACGGAGGGAAAGACATGGAGCATTAACTAGAAGTGGTTGGTGACAGAGGAACTTGAAACTGTCAGGACGTCGGCCTTGGATAACAACAAGCACAACACCCTCCTGCTCCTGACGTCCACCTTGTCGGCGATTGCAACGTCCGTCGGCAATCTTAACCGTCGATTCATCTCTGATATCAGAGCGCTGCGAATGCCTAGACTTTGGTTCTTGCTTTGCGCGAGTATTTTGAGTCTTGTGTCTGAACCTTCCCATTTCAAAAGACTTTCCTCTGCCGTCTGCGCTCAAACTCTCGAGATTTATCCTTCTGGGCTTATTTTGGTCTTTCGTATCCATGGGGGATATCACATCCTCCCGGAAAGCATGCCGCTGATGTGACGAGACTCGATCCCTGCAGTGTTTTCCTGTGCTATGCATGGTTGATTTTATGGACAAGCTAATGACACTCCCGGAATTTATTTACATAATCCTGCTTGACAAGTTGAGCTTCAAAATATACATCTGCCGTCAGCGTGCCAACTCGAGGGCATGTATATCCGGTGTGCGCTCGCATCTGTTTAGCGTTGGATCTTTTGTGAGTTTGTAATGTCCGGAGGATAAAGTTCAATTCCATTATCCGTGGCACAAATTCCCGCAAATGATTGACGCAGTTAAATCTGCTGCGAGTCAACTCGTGTATTTGGTCGAACGAATATCCTTTGCTGCAGCAAAAGGCGTAGCTGATTTTTTCAAGGAATGTGTACCTGATTACATGTATTGCGAAGTTCATACACCGCCCCGAGTATCCATCATTATACGAGCATCATGTCCCCTACAAGGCCAACAAACGCCACCCCAAGCGCCCATCCTCCGCCCCTGCCCACAATCATGTAATTCTCGCCCGCATTCTGCGACTGCGCTCCCTGCGGAGGCGCAGTTGCGCCGCCAGCTCCCGCCGCCGAAGAGCCATCAAACGCACTCTGGGCACTCGCCCCGCATTCGTACGTCAACAGCGCATCCATGTACGTCTGCGTCTCGCCGGCGCCCATCGTGCATACAGTGGCGGCCAAAAATAATGCACGCGGCTGTTTAGGCCCATTTGTCGGTCGAATTGCTTCAAATAAAATCCGAGCATGATTCTCAGGTGAGTTCAGGAGTTTAGCCGCCGTTTAACCCATACCATGCCTGTTCTGGTGTGCCATTAAAAAAGAATTCAGGGTTTGATGAAAAATCGGATGTGTGGGTATTAAAAAATGGTCATAGTAGGATGAAAGTACTTGAAAAGTAGACCATATTCAAATTTTCGTTCACTGGAGTTGATGGATCGTAATGACCAGTGCAAGTTGCTCATTTTTAACATTTTTGGGCAGTTTGGGGCCATTTTTGCTCAAAATGGCCAACTTGAGAGCAATATTGTGAGCCCAAATTCCCATCAATTTGGGTGGAACAAAAAGTAAACATGGCCTATTTTACAAGTACTTTTATGCCAATAATATTAAACAATTATTCGTCGACTATTTCCCTCGGTTGCCGGAGCGAAGCGAAGGCATGTCTTGTCCCATACTAACCACTACTGAAGGGAGACATAGTGCCGCCGGGCATAGGCGATGAATTGGAGGGGTTCGTGCAATTGCTGTGCGTGGACCGCCGGCGGCGAGACGTTCAAGGTGGAGTTCTTCATTGAAGCACAGCACCTAGCGTTCCACTCCCCCACTGTTAAAGAGGACATTGGTGCAGAATAGCCACCGTCCCCCATCATTAACGACGCGGGAGTGGAAGAGTACTTTGTTGAACGGATCAGCGCACAACGCAACGGCGACGCCGTGTTCAGTATTTGGTTCAATGGGTCCAGAAGGTGGAGTGATCCACTTTCCGGGTATTCGGAGTGTGATGTTGGAGCCGGTCGTATTTTCGGAGAGGATGCGCAGGACGGTGGTGAATTCGGCCTGTACCTGGGCAAGGGGAACGGATGTGGTGGCGAAGAGCATGAGCTTTGAGAGCCGTTCAAATTTCGTAGTCGGTGCACCATTTAGGTAGATGAAGTGCGCGGGTGCATGTTGTTGTGAGGTGGGTGAAGTTGGGGAAAGATATGAGAGACAGATGGGGTGATTGGGAGTTAATGGGTGCTAAAATCGAGGGCATGTACTCCAGGTTCGTGATCGTTGTATAGCGTAAGAGGAAAGTGTCCAAATCCTCCCTCGATACGGCATCCAGACTACTCTCAGCCTCGAAGCCTGTGTAGACCCTGGACAGACCCATAGTGAAGTACAAGAGGGCAGGAAGTGTAATCAGCGGGAGGGTATGCACCCAATCTTCCGAAGTGAGCACAGCCTGAGCAAGATTGAAATGCCGCAGGACGTGGGCATCGAGGGAGACGATGCTCCAACCTGCCGGTGTTGGAGTATGCATGATATCCACTGCAAGTATAGAATCTACGCGTAGTGATTCTTTGCGGGTTTCACCTTGGATTTTGCACACCCCTTGGAGTATCAGGTCCATCGCCGGTAGACCTTTGCGTTTGGCGATAGTTGCAATCTTGCGCATCCGTCCGCGAACCGGAGCCTGTGCCTCTCGGACAACTCTCCACCGCACCCCATCCTCCGGGTTGAATATCACGGCGTACTTGTCGGAAATGACGAGCGATTTCCCAGGGGGACAGATCCAATTGAGCAGTAGACACCATTCTCGCTAGCGCGGCGTGTCTATCTATCGCTGTCGGACTCCGACCATTGACTGCGGAAATGTAGAAGAACCTGATATGGAACTCCTCCAGCGTGTGATGTGCCCTGATGAAGCGCCGCCGGAGAGGGAAGTCCCAGAAATTCCTGTATGGACCCCAAACCGTGCAGGTGAGTTTCCGGATAGGTGGTAGATACAGCGCCGTGCAGAGATCCGAGAAGGTTGGTGCGTTGGAGACTGGCAGCGTCAGAACGCCGACAGCGAGGGATTCTGCAGAGATGCCTCTACGGGAGAGATATTGCCGCATGACCATGTCGCTGAACGCGCGGCAGACGCGAGAGAGCACGAGGACAACACGAGGAGTTCACGATCCCACTGGACGCAGGTAAAGATCTCGAACCACACGTCATCTGGCAATTCAGGGTGGGGATGGCTTCCACCGACGCGGATTCGGAGTCGTCGCGCGGCGCGCGAGGCTTTCTGTATCCCAAGGCGCAGGATCTTGAGGTATTTGGTGGTCATAGTCGTAGTCTAAGCCAATACAGCATTGTGTGACAGCTGAGCGCTAAGATCGCACGGCCCAGGAAGCAGCCGCCAGATCAGTGGTGCAGTTGTCTGGTCAATTACAAGTCTTCAATATGCAAATAAATGCCCTGCAGAGAGCCCCAACGACCCACGATTCGCCTTAATGTTTGAGTAGGAACCTCCAAGCCAAAATGGAGTTCCAAAATTGGTGATGTCGGTGATGTCGGGCTTCGGGCGCCCGCGTCTTCTCAGTGTTCTCATGCAATTCTTTAATTTCTCACTTTTAAAAGGGTTTTCTCCCGATCTCTCTCCACCTAACCTGCAGCCCCCATGGGATCGTCTCAGCCGACTACTGCGAGTGCCTTCGACCGAATTGAAGGAGGAAAAGCCTTTCCCATCCCCACGGGAATGTCGCTTTCGTACTGGCTCCAGGGCGTTCGAGCGTCCCCTCTCCTTGACCATCGCACCACCGAGGAGCTCCCAAAGTCGGCAGATGTCGTGATAATCGGTTCTGGGGTAAGTGATTGCGGTGCCAAAGCCACCTGTGAAGTCAAAATGGCTACAGCCGTTTTCAAAGTTTGTACACCTTTTCCAAAAGGGTGCTGCTCCGATCGTGCTTACGATTGTTTGCTCATGTGTCCTCGCGCTCCACAGCGCTCCACCTGCCCGCGTCAATGCATTCACCTTTATCCAACCACCATGGGGACCAACAAGGGTTGAACAAGCGCATTTCCGCTGAGAAATGGAAGGAAGTGATCCATCTGTACCACAACGGCCACCGCAAACAAGCCGACATCGTGAAAATGACCGGTTGTGGAGTCACAACACCGTATCGCACTGATGACGTAGTGAGTGGAGCAGACGCCGCAGCAAACAATTGTAAGCACGATCGAAGCAGCACCGTTTTGGAAAAGGTGTACAAACTTTTGAAAACGGCTGTAGATGTGTGGTACCTTGGTCGCATATGAACTGCTCACGCGGCTCAATCCTCCGAAGAGCGTTGTGATCCTGGAGGCACGCGAGATGTGCTCTGGAGCAACGGGGAGAAATGCCGGCCACTGTAAGCCGGACCAGGTTTGCATGCAGCCGCGGAAATGGGAGATTGCTTACGACGGATTCAGTACCGCGGCTTCCCTAAATACGAGAAGAATTTCGGTGCTGAGCAGGCGAAAAAGGTAGGTCTTTAAATGCAATCCGGTCGAAAATATGCATACAGCTTCTTGAACACGAGCTCGAGACATGGAGCCGCCTCATCAAATTCGTGCACGAAGAGAAGGTTGACTGCGAATTGTGGGTCGGGGATACGGTCTGTTGTTAAGTTTAAAGACTTGAAACTATTGGTTTGCTCAATACTTCTCGTAGACTGACGTAGCAATGTCTCCAGAGGTCGCGAGCACACTTTCTGCCGCGTTCGAGGCGTGTAAGGCATCTGGCGGCAAGGTTGATCACATCAAGTACATCTCCGACCCAGTGGAAGCCGAAAAAGTTAGCTTGTGCACGCTGTTTTAATGGTTCGCAATCTAAACGAACCAGGTATTGAGGCTCAAATGCGCACAGGCCGTGTGGGCATGGAAAGCCTCCACGTTCTACCCTTGGAAACTCGGTAGGTCACAGACGAAGCGAACTTTTAATTAAGAAAATGACACCCTTCAGTTGCGTACATAATGAGAAAATGTCTCAGCAACGGACTCAACCTCCAGACCTGGACCCCAGTTACCTCCATCACGGCCTCTACAGAAGCCGCTCGGCTCTGGGACGTACATACAGCGCGCGGCGCCATTTCGACGCCCACGGTCGTGTATGCAACAAATGCATACACTTCGTCCATCCTCCCTTCGTTTGAGAGATACATCCAGCCGACCGTGCACATGTGCAACAAGGTAGTTCTGCCCCGAGCTTTTGCAGGGAGCAAGGTGCTCCAAAATTCATATAGCATCCTGGCGGCACGCGGCGGACACTATAGCATCAATCCCCGCTGCAATGCAGACGGCATCCTCCTGTTCGGGGGGAACGCCCCGAACCAGAAGAAGCTCAACGAATATTTGGGCGCCGATCCGACGCGACTGTTTGACGACAGTTTAAGCAACTTCCAGGCCGTCACAGACGCTGTGAATGAGCTGACGTCGACAGCGTTTGAAGGTTGGGACGCGGACGGACCAGCGCCTGGAGTGGGCGCAGAATATTCGTGGAGCGGAATACTCGGCTGGGTGCGTTGTTGTTTATTGACTTGTACGGTCAGGGTCTCATATGAGTAATAATAGAGCGCAGACATTCTTCCGTTCATCGGGAAGGTTCCTGATCTTCCTGGCCAATGGATCTGTGCGGGCTTCCACGGGCAGGGAATGCCGCATATTTTCACCTGTGCTCCAGGACTTGTTACTTTGATGCAGGGGGGAACAGTGGGCGGACACCGAGCTCCCTGAATGTCTCGAGCTAACCGCAGAGCGACTGGCCAGAATCCACGTTCAAAAACCTGTTCTTTAACGGGATTCAACGGATCTGTATGTACAAACTGTAACGCGTTCGATAACCAATTACTGTCAGTCGAGATTAGGGTGAAAGCTTTCTCGGCGTCCTGATACAGAGTTAGTTGACCGGTCGACCGTCTGAGGTATTCGTGCTCATGGTTGGGTTTTCTTCGGAGTTACTGCACTTTCTGCCAGTGTCCTCGGCGATATATGGTCGCACACTTCCCGTAAGTAGAAGTTGCGCGGCGACTCATAGATGATATCGGGCCTTTTCTTTTTTACCGCGCGGAATGGCCGGATAAAACCTTGTCGGTGTTTTCTGGAAGCAGCGGCAATATGATTATAAAATAGTAAAAACCATGATCAAGAATACAGACAAATATGCACATTCAAAATGCACATCCTCCTCAAAGGATAGCCACACAGCCAAAACTAGTCTGTCTCCGCGCCCGCCCGACTCCTCCGTAGCGGCACCAACAGGGTGTGCGTGACCCTCCCATCGGCGATTCGTACGACGTGAGGCGCCAGCCTACCAGCACTCCGTCCCGCACGCGCAACGCTGTGGACCAACTCCGCATTGGCCACATCCTGCTTGCCCAATTTTCTGTTCACCGCGATACAGAGGGGCCCTCCGGTGTAGTTGAAGCGCGTTATGAGGCCGGGGCGGGATTTAGTGGCAGAGTAGTCGTGGTGGACCAGTGCGCGGAGTAAGTGGTCGCCAGTCGTCTTGAGATTAACATTGTCCTGAGTGGTGGATCTGTGCGAGGCAGAAGAGCGGAACCTACTGAGGCAGTGGGCGCCGTACGCGTTGCAAGCCTCCTGGTGACCACCTACGCGCCAGTCGATGATCTGGCATTCTTGGGAGCAGTAATAGAAGCAAAGGCACCCCGAACAGCGTCGGAAACGAGTTCTGTCGGAAATAATGGCGCACTGTGGAACTTGTATCGGTGGAATTTCGTCCAATTTGGGTCCGCAGCTGCTCACCTGCAGATTATCGCATGCTTTGAGGGGCACATATCTGGGGAAGTCGAAAATTTTAACAACTGCGAGGCGCTTCTGCCTCAAGTCGACCAATGCCTGCCACTTCTGGTATATTTTTGACGCCTTGAACGCTGCACTGTTACCGAGGACATCGATCTCCCGTAACGCAGCGTAGATCGCAGCGGGGATGCGATAGTATACCAACGATACATATATCAGCTCGACGAGCAAGTCTGCCTCGGAATGGACACGGTCACCCAGTTGCGCAGAGACGCAATGGCACGCAGCAAGCCGTTCTCGACGGCGGATGGAATCCAATTGTGACCAGACGAAGCGCTGAATATCCGGCCCAAGATGTCGAAGCAATACTCAAGCAATACTTGAGGGGCATTCGAGCTCTTCTACTGGGGGTTTCTGCGAGGGCAAATGCGGCTCTGGCGAGGAGGGGGACAACACCGCGATCACGGAGAGCCTCGTAACGGCGCAAGAGGACTGTACACAAGGGCACCCTCAGGAAGGCTCATGTGGTCTACATACACCGCAAGAAAGAATATAACATCGAGACAATAGATGTCGCATTCCGACAAACGTGCTTCACGATTATCCAGGACGTAGGAAAGGCACTGAACCTGAAGAAGAATTAACTGATCCTTCCCATCCACACCATCAACAAGCTCTTCGTACGCTGCCAATTTGGCATTTATCAAATCAGCCAAAAAGATAGAAAGGGCGCGAAGTAGCGTATCGCGCAGCCGTTTCTCCGGGGTGTTGAGGACATATTTCCATGCTCTGCCGATGAGATAGTAGAGTCCAGGTTCGGCGAGCATGTACGCGGACGCCCCTTGCTGGTCGTACAAGCGCCCCTCAAAGAAAAGGGAGTGTGGGCAGAAGCTAGACTCATCGAAGAATATTCCCGGGAGCTGCTCTCTGTCCGTGTGGAGGAAACGGACCCAACCGAATACTCGTGGCCGGATATCTGGACCCAGATGGCGGGAATACGACGAATGGCCGCCTTAGTAGTATGTGGCGCTTGAACAAGCAGTACACTTTTAAATAGGTGGAATCAATAAATTAAATATCAGGAACCAAAATGTAGGGCGTCCACCGCAAGAACCAGTATAAATTTAGCACAAAATATAAGTGTTGCAACACGGCGGATGAGGATCATTCAAAAGACGCCCTGAAGTACCACTGCCACCAGGGCTGCCCGGAGGGCAATATTATTTGACCCTTCCTGACCAAAAAAAAACTTGTATCCATCTTTTTTTTCGGGGGGTCCGCTGCGTTATCGTTTGACTTAGGACCAAGTCGGAACAACCTGTGTTGATCCGCTTTGCCTCGAAACTTGTGACAACAACTGTGACTCCTCCACGCTTCGACGTCTCCAGTCCGCACTCGGAGCGTTTTGGAACCATTGGAATTCTCTTCACCAACCTTACCGAATCTCTCACCAAGGACCTTCCTAATGTATCCACTGCAAGTTCAACTTCCGCTTGTCTTGGTACTTTCGGCTTAAGAATACTTCCGCAATTTCCGCGGTGGAATACATCCACTATGTCTTACCCGGCAGGGGTATACCAAGACGCGCCGCAATTTGCTTCATTCTTCCTCCCTCACGCATTCTCATCATGGCACCACTCCCAATAGTAACACTTGTTCTCGGCGGCTGGGTGAGCCCGGCGAGTGTGGCCTCGGGACTCCAACCTAACAAGTTCATTAGGATCTTGCAACACACGCTGATCTGATGCTCCAAGGCCTCCTCTTTGCACAGTTCACCCATTACTGGACGCAGTATCGGTCAGATCACCTCCCCATCAAGCTATTCGTCGTTCGGTCTCTGCATCGCAACCACCGTCAAAAGCGCCCATGCAATGTATGCCTCGTCGATCTGCTCAGACACTCCACCCCTAATGGCTGATATTCCTACAGTGCTCTAGTATGGATGCAAAATGTCGAATACTTCATGGATCCCGAGCGCGCGGCGACTATATTCTCGTACCCTCCCCTCGGCGGCGTACACCTCCTGCTTGTTGCTCTGATCACAATATACGTGCAATCCTTCTTCCTGCACCGCCTGTGGGTAAGTATCCGCCATTTTGTCTACACATAATTCCACGCCGCTTATTGTATATATGCAGCTGCTCTCGAGGCAGACCTACTATGTGTTCTGTCTTGCCCTGCTTTTCGTGTTCTCCGTCATAGCCGCGATTGTGACGGTATGGGCTTTCAGCACAATTCACACCGATTCTTACTTGGGCCAACGAATGTAGATTGCGTATTCGCTTTCAGGGACCAGTACTAATGATAATGGATCTCTCCACTTCACTTCGAAGAATGCCTGGAGTAAGTGGCCGGTGAAAAATTGTGCTTGCAATACTAACCTACTATGCAGTCGCAGTCGCCATCCAAAGCGCGACGGTGGTTGCCGGCGACGTGCTTTTGTGTGGGAGTACCCTCTATTTCCTGGTGGTACGTTGTGTATGCACGATCGGCCCTCATCTCTATGGTTGACTATCCATCCCTACAGATGCAATCTCGAGACGCACTTCCCCAGACGGCGGGAATCTTACACCGCCTGATGCGACTCACCTTTCAGGTATGTTTGCACGATTAATTTATTTCGTGACTCACAGTCCATCTATTTAACAGTCTGCGGCACCGGGCGCGCTCTGCGCCTCACTCATGTTGATCTGCGACCTCTACTACAACATACGAGGGTCCCTGGACGCCGGCCTGCCGCTCCTCGTCATTAGCAGCATGATAACGCCGAAGCTGTACGCCATCTCCGCGATGTGGACACTCAACTCGCGGCGCGGGCTGCGCTCGCATTTCCCCACGGTCGTTGCCAGCACAGACCCGGGGAAACTCAACAGTGGCGCGGAGATGACGATGATTCGGTTTCAGTCGCGTGGTGGTGATCTGCCGCCGTTGCAGACTGACATTGAGATGCTGGCAGAGACAGTGGAGAGCGCGGAGCACGTTGAGCATGGCCCACGCCGAAGGCTGTCGGTGTGATGTTATTCGGCCCAAGTGGTCGTGATTTATGGTTCTTGTATTTCATTCTATGTACATCAGTGGCCCTTGAGGAGTGTTATTTCGTTCTCTATCTTTTTTCACTCCTGCGGGCCGTGTTGGCTAGTCGTCAACTCAAGTCGTATTAGGGCTAGCAAGATATTGAACAGGGCGACAAGTGATGATATCTGTTGCTTGCATATTTGTGATTTGTTTTCATGATATGCTTGGTTCAGAAGTGCGCGCAGGAAGATTTTCTCTTGAATCGTCTGCTTTCCTGGATATCCTGGTTCACGTATATTCGAGCTAGCAGAGGAAGCTTCACCCAGTTGAGCGACGAAGAGCGGCTTGCATCAGGATATGTTGGAGAGCAATAGTATGCATGCAGCGCACTACTTGAGATAACCTCTGTCCCTTCTCTTCCGCATTGTAATGAAATTGGTTCATCATTTCGAGAAAAATTAATTGCCCACTTACCTCCAACTTATTACACGCTTTCAGTCGCAGCAAGGGTCCAGAATCGTACTGACGTTTGAACGAGATGTGTCTCATGGCCCAATCAACGATGGCCTCCCAGTCTCCGATTGTATAAATACAACCACCATGAGCGATCCAATCACTGATGCTGAGCGAGCTTGTACAATCACCCGGGATTGTATCCTACAATTTCGGGGGATTGTATTCTTACAATTATGCCATTTGGTTTGCTCAATTGGCAGGTATTCAACCTAAATGCTGTAAGATTGATATACCACGGCCGTGAGCTGCTCCGCAGGGCTGATAAAAGTCTATCAATGTTTTCTAAAATAATCACAACCCACAATGACTTCCCATGGTTTGGAAGTGAATCCCAAAGTTCAAACGGACCAGTGGCCACAGATTCTGCGGTGAAATCATGGCCTCGACGGAGGTAAACATCCGAGTGACATTGCAGCTTACGTCACCTAGTAGTATTCACAAAATTGGGGCCCACAGTTGAAGTTTATATACAGCCAAAAACATATAGTTGTTGCTTCGGCAATTACCGCATCAATCGATCATCGATCAATTTTGGCCTATTTGTAGCCTCAACCTCATCAGGCAGGACTTTCTCACGTTCAACGTCAATAGTGGTCATGGTTGAAATTCATTCATTGTATGACGGAAAAAGAAGTGGAAATGTTTCACAATGCCCAAAAGAAGTCGGTGGTATGGTGGCAAAACAAGGAGGGCTAGGGTTATTATACATAAGGGTGTTTTAGATATCAATATTTGGACGCAACTTGGGGACGCAACTTGGGACGCAACTTATTTTCAAGTTGCAATCCAAAAACATCCCAACTTCGAAGTTGCGTGTCAAATCACGGTGCGGACCATGATTTGACACGCAACTTCGTGCCCAACTTCATACCGCAACTTCTCCCATCCGATTTCCATCGGCCGTTGCCCTTGCCGGTGACTGCCGGAGAAAAAGTGCGACTCAAGTTGGGGTCAAGTTGGGCATCAAAGTTGTGTCCCAAGTTGCGTCCAAATACTACTGATATCTGAAACACCCTATAGGAATGCTGGTATGCTACTATGACCAGAATTTTGGTTGGGTATTAGACTAGATGCTTCAATACATCTCTATACACATACATATGACTGTTTTTGCCACCCAGTGGATGTCTGGCTCAGTCTGCACTTGTTTTTTTGTTACACTGGCGACTAAACATAGGGGAAATTACTATATATGGTATGTTTCCCATGCTCACGTAGTTGGTTAGTCCAGAGACAAGGCGTGAAAAAAAAAATCGGCCCAAGGTCTTTTTTTCGAATGCCGGTGCCCCCTTGTGTGAGACGGGTCTAGATCAGTTGATAACCCCTCTATGTGCGCTTATTTGGCTAGACCTGTCAGGTCTAAATGTTGAGGACCTGTGAGACGGGTCTACCTCACATAGACAACGGAGGCGCAGGCGTGTCTGCCTTGTCTACACTCATTCTTGTCTTGCGCACCTTGACCAGCCTCAACCGCTGCAAGGATGGTTGAGAGCCGCTTAACCGGCTATGCCAGGCTGAACAAGCGGTTGCCATGCCGAGACGGCTGGACATGAACTGGTTTTAAGGACCCTCTGAATGCAGTGAGTGCTAGTCGCAGGCTCAGTCTCAATCTGTGACTCGGTGGGACTTGGTCAGTTCAGCCACGTTGGTACTGAAGTTGAACGGACCGTTGCAACGGGAACGAAATTTAATTCAAGTAGGTTAGCATGTACATCATTAAGCACACCCATGGTACATGCTGTACTTCAATTTAGTGCTGGGACATGTCAAAAGTATGTAAAAAAAGGGGGGGGGGGGGATTTATTATACCTCGCGTGGTCCACAACATGACAACAAAGTGATATAAACCATTGTTCAACCAGAAAAGCCCGAAAAAAAGTTGAAGAAAAAGGTGAAAGGTCCACAAAGTGGTGAAAGTGGAGATAAGTTCTCTGAAAGGAAGGTGTCAAGTTGCTGATGGAAGAGTTGCTATCAAGTTGTTATGAAGGTGTAGCTTGGGGGTGGCTCCTCTGGCGCATCGGAATGAGGCCGCTCTGGCGAAGGGCGTGGTCGGAGCTCCTCAACGAGTGGCATCAATCTCGGCATCGGGTCATCGGACTGAGTATCGGGCGACGCATCTCGCTCGACTGTCCTTGGGGCGTCTTTCTCGACTCTCCTTGAGTCAGCTTTGGGGACAGTGGACATCTCGGTGAAAGGGCTTATGACTTCGTGCTCTGAGGTCATTGGAGGCGTGGATGATGCTCGCCTCAACTGGCGTCGGCGGAAAGTCCAAAACGAAAGAACGAGAGTCACTATTAGGGCGAGTCCACCGAGCGTGCCCGCGACGATCTTTCCGGTCACGGATGATTTCCCCGACGGCGATGGGGGTAGAAGGGAGTTGGATGCGGAGGGCAATATGTCAGATCCGGAAATAGTCGGGAGGGGGAGGGATTCATTCTGGAGTGATATCGCGCTCAATAGAACACGGAGAGCGGTAGTTTGGGCCCATCCACTGAACTCAGTGCTGGGGGGTCCTGACCAGGAACCAGAATAAAGGTTAGTTCCCCTCGTTGTCGACAAATCAAGAATGGCATTGAACTGCGACAGATGTTATTATTGAAGAAAACTCGCGTGTACAAGCATTACCTGAACCGCAATATATGCCTTTATATAGTACCGGATATCTGGAAGTGTTAAATTTCGCGCATAAGCAACGCTGAGGCCTTTAACCAAGTCCGCTGGAAATTTTATCAAAAGGCAGATTCAGAAACATGTGAAGTTTTGGTTTACCGCCAGCGTTGAACAGGATTCCGGCCTTGTCCTGCCAGTCGGAATTTTGCGTTGCAGCAGTCGTGATAATATTGTTCAGTCTGTTGATGCTTTAAAACTAATGAATAGGGCAATACGCCGTAGAAAACTCACAGCGCCAATGTCGATGCGTCTTTCGTGATTGACGCAAGGATCGAGAGTCCTTCAATCGTCAGACCGGAGTTATAGGGCATGCTGACCTCTGGGGTTGTGCTACAATCATCGGCAGCAATTGAATCTTGAATTACTTTGCCGACATTATAGAGGTGGGCGTGAATAAAATCGGCCGATTCGCGCGCAGCATCGAGGTACTTCTGGTCGGATGTCGCCTCGGCCAGAAGAGCAGAGAGACTATCGGAACCAGTTACACGATTAAATGGAGCTCCGGAGCGCGGGAAAGCCTCACACGAAGAAATTCCTGGCTGTATTCGTCAGTAAAGACATGATGGGTGAAGCGGAATAGACTAACCCAGTCGAACGCCCGACAATAGTGGGATCTTTGGAATTGGTAGTCTGCCGTTCAGATGGTTAATTGGCGACCTGGAGGAAATCCAAGGCACCGACATAAAATGTGCCGCCAGCCATGGTAGCTATAATTTGACCAGACCTGAGAATAAAGGTAACTCTGGACCACGGTCCGCACTTACCTCCCTGGCAAGCTTTTGCGAGAGGGAATGGTTTGACATCAGTCTTCCCTGCCGAAATATTTTCTTGAGACAGGGTGTGTCGGCGGCCAAACGACCTTCGGGATGGGTAAGGGAAGCGAAACAGACTGGCGCATTATTGGAATTTACCACGATTGGATTGCATAGTCGAGAAATACCTGTTTGTGGTACACGGAATACGCCCGAACAGCCGCGCGCCCGTACGATCTAGGACGGATGATTTATGGGTGTGCCGTTAACTTTGCGTGACGACTTACAATCCAATATGGATCTACTTCGCTCCGTTATTTCAGGAATTTGATTTTGGAACAGATGGACTAACGCTACAGAGACACTCATTATCCCGAGAAAGATAATAGATACTGGACTCACAAATCATCCGAGAAATTGGCGCGGATTCCCTCTGCCACCGGGAAGTATTTCAGCAGAAAGTCTTCGTATTTGCTTCGACCGGCAGCAAGATCAAACTCCGCCAACTGTGAATACAGTATTCCCCCGACATCGTAAGGCTCGCCTAAGTGAGCAATCAGTTCGAATCTTAGCAGAGTGGGGGACGTGGCGTACCATAGAACTGTCCTACAGGGGCGATATATTCTATTGCCTGCTCCAATGCAGCACCCACGATTCTAATACGGTCGGCAAGCGGAGTCGTAATGTTCGGTTTCTAGTCAAGGTTGAACGAGAGCCCGTTGCATACGCAGAGCACAGAACACACCCTCCAGTCTGGCGACACGAGTTGAGCCGCTATGACCAGCGGCGCTGCCAATGGTAAGAAGATGATCCCGAGCATGAGGGAATTACAGGGATCGGGGAGACGCCTCGCTTATAAGAAAGAAGATGGCTGTGCGGGAGTACACGGGCGTCAATCAATCGCGCCCACCTCCGTGGGCGCCCGAAACCTAGTCTCGATCCAGCCTCTCATGACATCCCAATATGGGAACCCTGTCATTAGAGTCTGGGCCTATCTCAAGACTTTAGCCATTGCGCTATCAAAACTTGATGGCAATTTCTCACGATTCCGCATGGCTCAACAGGGGGCTCTTTTGTTTAAACTAGCCTTGAGCTCGGGAAATGGCCAACATTCATGACTATTCAACTGGTTTGATAATGCATGAGTGCAAACTTCGTTGATCGATAGCCTGGATGTACACAACGGATTTTTTGGGATTGAGTGTCATCTCACATGACACATAAACTGAAAATATTAACAGTGCACTCTCGCCTCCCCGTCTGTCGCACTTTTGGTCGTCATCGTCACTGAATGACTAAAGGTCTCAAATAAATATAAAAAAATAGGGCATTGCAGAACATTTGTGCACTCAAACGAGGCAGAGTACTATGCGGCATCGTGAGAAATTGCCATCAAGTTTTGATAGCGCAATGATATGGCTAAAGTCCTGAGATAGGCCCAGACTCTCATGACAGGGTTCCCATATTGGGATATCATGAGAGGCTGGATCGAAACTACCGGAAACCTGAGCAGAGGCGGAATCGTCAGGACGCGAGTTCAGTAGAGGCGAATATTTGAGCTGGAGACTCGCAAAGGCCTTCACCAATTAATGAAGCTATATCTTTGCGCAGGAGATACATAAGTTGTGATTATAAAATCATTTTAGGATGGAAATCGGACGAAGGGGCCGGGGTTTTCTTTGGCCCGGTTTCGGCGCTGTATATGTCTCTTGGCGTATCTGGTCCCCAATTTGCAACGGCAGATCGTGCCATAATTTTGGTTATTCATGAGACCCACGACTTTGGTTATCTTCCGTACCTCAAAAATGATTATCCGCGTTATTCGGCCACCATAATCGATATCATGCAGAAATATTTCCGGCGGGATTAAAAGTGGGATGGAGCGAATAAAGGAGGTACATAGGTCCGTTTCAGCGCTGGGTTGGCGCTGCCGGTGCTCAGGTTCTCGCAAGGGTTCTCGGGTTGTTCCCGTTTTCAGAAGACGAGAAAGGGAGCAGACGAGTCGCAGCAAATGGGGGATATTTGGCAAGAGTAGCTAGCGACAGGTACTCTACACAGGGAATGTACTAAACACTACAACCCTGCACGTTCCGAAAGGAGACCCAATGGGGTAATATATTAGGCCCTGTTCGGGATCCCGAATGTTCCAGAAAATGATGAGGCTCGTCTTGTTTTTTTTTCGATCGCATCCCAAAAGGGATCCGTCCAAATTTGGATGTTTGGTGACCAAACAGCGCGTATCGGCTCTCCTCTTCCCTTCTTCGTGGCTCAGCATGGCTAAGAAGAACCCGGAGATCAAGAAGATTGACGACAACATCAAGGCCATGGTAGCTGGATTGCCCCCCGACGGTGTGTTTGCTGCTGCCGGAATCTGCCTCAGGCTGACGGATTGCATCGCAGAACGTCCTGCTTCCACAGTAAGAGTGCGATGGTTCCGGTACAAACCTGATTCCAGTAGCTCGAAACAACAAGAAAACTATTCTCCCATGACTTCTCCCGCCAAAATGAAGCCCTAGGGCTATTCCAGATTTTAAACAAGCCTTCGTTCATCAGCAAAATGTTTCGTGAGTGGCGAGTGTGGGTGGCGAGGGTGGCGGCAAGCCTCGACAGGCGTGGCGCAATGGAGCAAAGCCTATGGCTTATCCCCGATTTAGCGACGGCGCGGATCGGTTTTCGCTCTGGACACTCACATTTTGGAAGGAGATAACGGACACAAAAATCTCCGTCCAACTCTTCGAGAAGATCCATGGTACCCAATTTCGGTCCATCCCCACAGCGACTGGGGTACTACAGACGAAGCAGTTTGCTCACATCCCTCCGATTAACTTTACGCCGCCGTAGCTATTCCGGAGGTCTCTCCGTTGACGCCTCGCCCCGCAGTCAAGCGGGCGACGACGATGCCGGCGCCTGTCAGGGCGATCCGCACGACGGCGCTGAAACCCGCGCTCAAGAAGGCTCTCCACTGGCCTGCGCACACCGCCAGCGTCTCCTCTGAGGCCTCTTCGTCTCAAGTTCCGTTGTGGGGCCCGGTTTCTTCTCTATGCATGGATAGCTATATGTGCGATTCATTTGGGTGCCCAAGTGAACCACGCATTACGAGTCCTAAACTTGTTTAGGTAACCATTCTTAGTTATCTACTACTGCGTTTTTCAATGTACCCCGGTTTTCGCTAACCGACTAGCTTGGCCTTTCTGTGGGAAATTTGGGTGGGAATTTGTGCTCAGCTGATACTCCCATGAGCGAGCCTGTGGCCCGTCGGACTGGCGGGTTTGAAAAGCTGCCTGTAGGCCTGGATTTAACGTTTGATAGTGCTCGTCGTTTTTTTTTTTCGGGGGGCGCGCTAGCATTACAGTTTTTAAAATACCCTTCGTTGCACCCATGGGCTGAGTATGGAAGGACATCAGAACGGCCACTGGGCATGTTGATATGGTGGGGTGCCCCCCCTCCAATGCACAGTTCTCCCACCCAAACTTTTCCTACGGGGGGTCATTGTTTCAAACCAGGACCAGAAGGGGGCACAAAATGTCCGCTGACTGGGTTCCGCACCCAACACCAGCCGACTTATGTCACTGTGGACTTACACACTATGTTCCCGGTCCGTCGGTTTTTTGCCTATTCAGGCCCATCAAAATATCAATTCTGACAATGTATTAAATTTTCAGGTCCAATATCCATAAGCCACACCCCCTGTGAATAAAATAGTCATGACACGCCGAATGTCCACATGTTCGCTGCATACGATGCTATTACTTTTTATATAATATGGTTAGTTTAATATAAATTACATGAGGGTATTCACTCCATTTGTGCCTTTCCATCGACCCCCTCACCTCCCAAATCCATCCAGAACTGGTGATAGAATACGATTTTTTCATCCAGAATGGCCGCAGGCACGCCATTGCTCCCGTAAGTAAGCCGCTGATCTCCGGCATCTCCGAGATGCCTGAAGTAAGTTCGCACCACCAATTGCGCTGAGCCGCTAACTCTCCGACATGCCCGAGGGTAATCCGGGCTGAATTTACTCTTCTATCTTATCAATTTCACACGTCAACTAACAGTTAACTAACCAGCTCTTCACCGGCACACTGGCATGTTTGGCACACACACAAGCCGCCGACCAGCTCCTCAACTCAACGCGCCAAATATATGCAACGCTGACTTGATTCAACTAACCACTATTCACATTTTCTAATGAATTTTAACCAAACAACTTCTAATCACTCCGATCCGAACGCCCCATCAATGACAACCTACTACCCCACTACCCCTAAATAATGCCTCTTCCGTCCCACTCCACACTCCTTCCGCGCCATCACAACGCTGATTTGATGCGCCCACGATGTGCATCAAGTCAGCGTCAATGCGCATTACGCACCCCCGCTAGCCCCATTGCTGCGCTGGCTGACCCACCCCGTTCCCGCCCTGCACTACCCCAGCGCCATTAACTCGCTCTAACGAGGCGCTGACTTGATGCGCTAACTGCTCACCCGCCCCTTACCAACTCAGCTTCTAAATCCCGCCCCCACGCTACTACACCTCAATACCACAGATCCCTCCGCACCCGCCACACCCGCCATGCCTCCCGCCGCGCCTCCCGCCGAGCCTCCGGCCGCGCCTCCCGCCGCGACATCAAGCTAATGCGGCGCTGACGCAAGCGCCCTTCCCGCCTGCCGCCTCAACCTGGCCCACCGCCGTGCTACAACTCACATATACCCCGTCGAGGCCGTTTATCGCGAGGACGAGGCCAAGCGTGCCACCTTGTCCGCCCAAGCGCCACAACGGCGAAGGCCGCGCCGCGTTATCCAAGCGTAATTCAACCCCGAATCCTTACACCCTCTCTGACGATGAACCTTCCGGTCGCTCTCCATCCAACCAAGCAATCTACCCGGTACCGGCCTTAATATGACCACGGTTTCCAAGTTTGTACCCAACCAAGCGTATCAGCGACCACACACACCAATATGTATAGATTCCCGGGTTCAAATCTGAAAATATCCACAGGGAGTGTGTATTCCGGAGATCCTAGTTCCTCAAGGCAGGTACTTAGTACCAAATTCAGCATTCCGCCTTCAACAAATGACTTGGACCTGCAGGCCATGAAAGATAATCTCATCTCATAAAATGTGGAATAAGGGAATGACGAACTGCGGCTACGCAGATCGGATTCCAGAGGATAATATCAGAGCAGCCTTTCATCGCATCTTTCAACTTGTCGCGTCTGCGAACAAAGTTCAAAGAAGGTACGTGCATTCCTCCAGTGCTCCCTGGCCCTCTGATCCTCTCCACGCTCCATATATACGTCGCCGATACGCAACAGACATTCTGCCCGACCCCTGTGAATGTCCATGGATTCATATCCTCCCAAAGCAGCTGTCCAGGAATCCAGTGCCACATCCACCTCTCCACGGACCAGAAATATATCGCCGATACGCCGCAGAGCGTCGGTCCTCCCGCGCATGTCTTCATGCTTGTGACAGGTAACCAACTTGAGGATATAGTGGCGCAATGCAGAGAAGAAATTCTTCTGCGCATATGCAATGTCTCCCAACCGCTCGAAGCACGTAGAACGAGCGTCGCCAGAGATTTCGGGGACGGCAAGTATGTCAAGGCAAACTTTGCTCGCCTTCTCGTACTCCCCTTCGAGAAAATACACTTCCGTTGATGCAACCTGACACAAATTAGCTCCATTCCGATCGGCGACATTCAAGAATATGTGTTGAGCCGCTGCTATGTCGTTCAATATTGCTGGGTGATCTCTGGCACCCGTTGCAATGTCTATTAATGCGATGTTGTACATCGCATATGCTTTGATTCGCAAGGGCTCGCCTCGCGTATTGCGTGCAGTCGCCAAAGGCTCGTTGATTCTCCGTGAATTGGAATATTCGGTGCGAAACAGATAAATGTCTGCCTGGACCGTGACAATGCCACGATACAGGGCCGAACTGATGTCGAGGCCCAGAGCGGTCACCAGGGAGGCGGCGGTATTGCAAGCATCGCTGGATTGTTCATAGTTCCCTGACTCTGACAGATAGTACGCTTCCTGGCGGAGACCATAAATCTCCTGCACCAGAGCCGAACCCTCTCGTGCGATATCGGTGGCCTCACGGGCGTGCTTCAGGGCAAGTGTGATGTTTCCTTGACGGTATTCGATTGTTGATATGCGAACCAGAGCCAGGGCTTCAAGTTTAGGGTTTTGAGCCTGGACAGCAAGTTCCAACGCCGTCCGTGCGGTCTCCCTAGCTGTGGTTATAGCTCCAATCCTGACATGGTACGCCGACATATTCGTGTAGGCCATCGCTGAGAAATAAATGAATGTGATTTAGATCATCGAGTGGCTTGAGCGCACCTTGGGCCGAGAGGTCGTGTACTGCCTCAAAGCAGCGAATCGCTTCCATCAGCAGGGATTCAGCTTCAGGCTCTTCCACAGATCTTGCCAATGTACAAAGGCATTCTCCGTAAAGGCCTTCATCACCAAGGGCTTTCGCCAAGGGTTTGACAGATCGAAGCAGGTCGAGTGTCCCATAGCCCGAGTGGTGTGTGAAGTTGGCGAGTTGGATTATTCCCCGAATGGCGTTTCGACTGTCATCCCCGCCCTGATGTGCGAAATATTCCAATATCGAGCGGATATTTCCCAGGTTCGACGTGACTTTACGGACTGAACCACCGGGAGGTGGCTGGTCAACGTCGGCAAAGCGATGGAGCAGGTTATAAAAGTAGTCGCGCAGCGTCTGCAACAATGTCTTGGGAGGGGAGGAATGGGCTCGCATGTACTCCCGGATCGGGACAAGAGTGTTTAGACGCTGGTCGGTGTCGGAGACGTATACGAGTGCGGTGCGGCGCAGTGCCGCGATGCACTTTGGCAAATTGGGAATAGAAAGGCCTGTTTCGTTCAAGGTCGCGATGGTCATCCCGTCCGGAAGCATGGCAAGCAAAGACAGCAGGATTTCCGCTCCTGGCGTTGCCACCACCCGTGGGCTCGATAGAGACATCGCCGTTGAGCGATTCAGATTATTTCGGCGGTCCGCACCATCAGAAAGAATCGAGGTTCCCTCGGCCTTCCACTGCTCAATGACCGCCTCCCGGCCTTCAAATGCGACGAGGTTGGCCATTAGAGTTACGGCCAGGGGGAGGTTGCCGGTGTACTCGAGCAATTCGTCGACTGCGTCGTCGTCATCAGGGGAATTATCTGAGATATCTCGGAAGGTCGCGCGAGCCGCAGCGGAACTGAGAGGTGAAAGGACTGGTAGAAAGGGCCTCGTCCATTTCACGCTGGAAGGTCGCTCTTCTCCCCTCATTGTCACCTGGTAGCAGTTGTCAAGGACTATTACTCTATGAAGTTCGGACAACGTACTATGATTCCCAATTGTATAACATCGGCCATCATAGATAGAAACTCCTCAACTGCCACGCGAGAGCCCTCTGGCTCCCAGCAAGTCTCCAAATTGTCCAACACAATTAATGACAGCTCTTCCAAACTGGAGAGGTGGCGTAGAATAGGTTTCGCCCGCCTTCCTTCGAGATCAAAATATGCGCCGAGCAAAGACAATAAATCGGCTTCGGAACGTGCCGAATCGCAAGATACAAAATATCGGTTGGGGAACATTTTGATTATTTCCGGGGAATAGAGAACTGCCAGTGCAAGGCTGCTCTTGCCGATACCACCCGGTCCCAGGATCGAAATGCGAGCGGGAGGTTTAGACACCAAGTGAGTGCAAATGTGCTGGAGTTCCGTCTCCCGCCCGTAGAAGATCTTCGGGGACCCAGGTAGCAGTGAGATGCTGTGCGAGCTAGACAAAGATTTAGGGATCCTGTCCTATGACGCTGAATGATATATACCATACATACCTGGATCGCATACCTTGAGTCTGTGAAGAGTGTCAATTTATTTCGGAGCCTAAGGAGTATCATATGCTTACCTCGATTGAGCCCGAATCAGCGAGAGCAGCGAGAAGTTGCTCGTGCCTGGCCTGTGCTGCACGCGCTTCTTCCGACATGAGTGCCGCAGTAGTTAATTGGGATTGAACCTAGGACCTTTTTAAGAATTCTGAAGCAGGACAGAACTCAGAAACGCACTCCAAAAATGGCTGTTGCGTGCTCGAGGCTTGCATTACACTCTATAAGCAAGGCGGCGTCCTCCATCCGGCGAAACACGCGCTTTACCAAGCCACGGCCGAGCTGAGCGCGAACATAGGTCAGGATCTTTTGCAAAGTACTAAGATAATCAGTGCGTGTTCAAAGATGAAGGACTTCACTTACTCGAAGAATTGACCGATGCTCCGAACGATGCTGGGCGGCGGCTCGGCGTCCTTGTGACAGATGTTTATGATGGCGTAGATGATGGCGTACGCCGACGCCGCAAGACGAAGTGCTTCCTCCTTGTTGGACCGTACCTGCGCGATGGTATCCAGGATAAGAGAGCTCATCCCCGCGATTGCTCTTAGATAAGGGGTGTCCGTAGATTCTGAGATTCCCAGCAACAATGCAGAGGCAGCCTTTCCATACTGTACTAGGCTGTGCGTCGTCAGACCTGAGCGTTTATGGGAAGGAAACATGGTGAGCACTCGACGGGCACAAGACGGATTTCACCAAAGTTCCGGCAAAGAACTATAACACCGACTTTGATCTTTCGAGACCACGAAAGGCGATATTAGTCAAGACTCACTAACAGGTTAATTGGCAGGGCCTAAAATATTCTCAATCGACTGTGTGAAAATTTGTCCAAGAATTGTCTCTGCCAAGGTCAGGAGGAAAGCGAAGACTGGGCCATCTATATCAATAGTATCCGTTTGCCCATAGGTGAAAATTCGCGCCGCCCACATATTGCACCGCGAACAAATCGTTGGTAGGCGTGCCAAGGTGGACGCAAACAGATTTGGCCCCAGTCCGCTGGCCAGTGTCTGCAAGTTCTCTCCTAGCTTTGGCACGGAGGGGACCGGCGAAACGTCGGGTGGACTCATTATCAGATATTCGACATGAGAAACAGATCGCGCGCGGAGGGATCGGCACCCAATTATGGCACAAATTTTGGACCCGGCGAGATAACACTAAAACCGCAAATGCACGTATTGGAAAGTGAGTTGCAGTCGCAGTGGGCACTGGGTTTATCGGACGCACCGCCGCAAGGGATATCTGGAATCTTTTGGGTGGTTATGTCATGAGGAGGCCAAAGAAACAAAGAGCTGACAGGGTGAACGGCACGACGATAGATGCAAGCCCATCAGTAGGAGTAGAAGAATATACAGCGAGAAGCAAGGCGATGAGAAAGCGCCGAGCCTTGGCTTTGAACCGCTGAATAAAAGCCTCAAAAAAGAAATACGCTCTTTCAAGCTCAAATCCGGACACGGGGAATCGAACCTCAGATTGCAGCTTGCTGCTAGTTTCGTCTCTCCACATTAAGCGCCGCCGTGCCCATGCACTACACCCGAGTTATTTCCCTCTTTCGGAGCCTCGGTAAGTTCGTTTATTTGAATGCGGTTCCAAAATTACGCAATCCTTGGTCGCCTCCTCCATTCAATGTGCAGATCAAGTGCTCTGCCGAATTTTAGATTTTTGAAGGAAGTCTTACAAACATATATAGTGACACTGGGGGCAAGCACCAAGGCACTTGAAAGTCAAGTGCCTTACATGCATGTGGTTCACATGTGGTGAAATGGATGACAATGAGCAGACAAAGTGTCTTTTGTAGACAAAGAAGGGACAAAGGGTAGACAAAGGGCAGGTGGAAATCCCCAGGCACCCCAGGATTTCCACCTGCCCTTTGTCTACCCTTTGTCTACCCTTTGTCCCTTCTTTGTCTACAAAAGACACTTTGTCTGCTCATTGTCATCCATTTCACCACATGCGAACCACATGCATGTAAGGCACTTGACTTTCAAGTGCCTTGGTGCTTGCCCCGGGTGTGACTGAATATAGCGACTGATTTCTAGAGGTGCTATTTGAACAGACGAAGAAAAAATCAAAAAAAACGAGGGAACGCCGACTAATGCCAAAGATATGATAAATATCTCTTCAATTTATCCCGCTACTTTTTTTGGGCTGAAAAAAATCATCTGCTCATACATGTAGTTCTGAGAGTACAATTGATGCGGTAGATTAGACATGATAAGATAAGATAAGATCTGAAAAGATTAGGGCTTAGATATTCTATCTCGGCATCGACCTCGAGGAATTGAACCAAAATAAAATACAGCAGGATGCCGTCGACGGTGTACCATTCCCATGCCAGTCGGATGATTCCACAAACGAGGTACTTTCAGGTTAGCCACTAAATGATCGTGACCTTGATGTTTGTGTTCAAATAAAATTCAATCTCTTGAATTTGAGTGAAGCCCACAAACCAAAAGGATTGGAGAGGTGTGGAACAAGAGAAAGTGGTGGAAGGATCTCCTTCAAATCTCCTTATTCAAGAGGAAATATCTTACTGTAGCTTAATTATACGTGGGCTCAAATAGACCGGAACACGGGGGCGAGTCAGTAAGACTAGAAATGTCTGCTAGAGACTCGAGAGAGAAATATCATAACGAGTCGAGAGATTACAAGGGACGATGGCCCGAGTACGCCGGAATCTTACAAATGGACACGTGCTCCGAGCGGCACGATGCCTGCGATTGATCCTCCTCCTGATTCTCTGCAAGTAGTTCAAATCTCCCCCCTCGCCGCCGCACTTGCGAAACTGAACATCGGGATTCCGGTCGAGGATGTTATCAAGGTCGTTCATCGCGAGGACGAAGCCAAGCGTGCCACATTGTCCGCCCAAGCGACACAACGCCGCGCCGCGTTCTCTAAGCGAAATTCAACCCCCGAGCCCTTACACCCTCTCTGACGATGAACCTTCCAGTCGCTCTCCATCCAACCAAGCAATCTGCCGGCCTTAATATGACCACAGTTTCCAAGTTTGTACCCAAGCGTACCACACCCACCAATGTTGACCCATTGGCGAAGGAACGCCGCCGTCGTCTCGTCGAACTCGCAAAATGCTTGTTTCCCGACGGAAAGGTGCCAGACCCCTTCACCCTAAGTTGGCTCGCTTTGTCCCAGGATGTCGCCGCCAACAACCTGCCCTTCATCCTCGCCTCGCGTATCGTCGTGACAAGTGCCACAGACATGTCTGATAATCCGCCTGACTCCATCTTTGAGGACGTCTGGTGCCTCTGGGACAGTGGCGCCCAGACCTCCTTCGTTCTCACCAGCCAGCTCCATAGCACTGTGAGGGATAATCAAGACGAAGGCAGCGCCTTGATGGATATCACGTACGTCTTCGCTCTATTTTCTCCGTCGTACGACTGTGTTTTCTCACCACATCCATTAGTTTCTCAAACGTGGCCCATACCATAAGCTCTGTCATTCACTTCCGCCCTCAGCTTCCCAACGGCGTGACGTTCATCATTCTCGGCCAGCATATTTCATTCCTCCCGAGGCTCTGGAAGCTAAGTCATTTTGCTTGCCACTGTAGGCTCTACTCGATCGCCTCTAATATCAAATTCAGCCGGTGTTGATAAACCCTCAGCTCACGACACAATTCCCGCACGCCTATGGACAAATCGAGTGAGCCGCCCGCATCCGTCTTGCCTCTAGGAGTCTCGGTTAATAAATTTCAGCCTGGTTTCTTGGAGCGATCCGGCGAATGACCGACTTGTGCCCCTTTGAGCTGCATGTCTGGTATCTGTTTCGTGTGTACAGTAAAACAGATATTTTCCTATCACCTATTCATTTCAATTCCCGCGTAGGTGCCTCCACACATTCGGTGTCTAGGCACTAGTGTCTGACTGAAGACTTTGGAGGATTCTGTAGAGCCAGGAAGATGTCGATGATCGGCCCAGCGGGACTTTTGACAAGTGATAATCAGGCGAGTATATAGTGATTAGGTCGACGCAGGCCTTGCTCCGAACATCTACCCGCAGTTTATGCTCGACTGGCAAGAAGCACAGCGGCGTCGTTGCAAAAAACTCCGTGAAGAACTGTTTCTCGTGGGACATGTACCATCATTGATGGACGTTATAACAATCCCAGAACAGGAGGCATGAGTACGCGTGAATGGGGACGCATATGCTGTGAGAAGTATCTACAAGAGAGAAGGTCAATATCTGCGTGCTGCGGATTATAACCGAGAACTACTAGATTTGGTTTCCGAGCGACTCCTTTGCCTTATCAGAGGGACTCTTCCCTTTCTCAAGCGATCTCTTCTCCGCTCCTTCCACTCCAGCATCGGCTTCAGCAGCCCCAGGTGTATCAACTCCTCCTGGCGGAGGTGCTCCCTTCTCCAGGTCCGCCGCAGCCGACTTCACTTTATCACCCGCGAGAGAGTATAGCGACGGATAAATAGTATACACCAAAAAAAATTGAACGGATTGGACTTTGCAGATAGTCAATGCGAGTTGGATACGCACACATTAAGAGCCCTGCGCCGAGGATTGGGGTGACGACTATCCAGATCGTGCTGATGGACTGCGCAAATGTATGTATGGCCAGTTCACGCTCAACCGGATCCTGCAAGAACATGAATCAGTGCGGTTTTTTCCAACAAATGCAGCGGCACACACGACAATGTTTTGAGCTGTAATACATTCTGGCTGAGCGAGGCAGGCGACGTGTCGGTGGTTATTGACAGTTTTGGGAGTGCTCAGATCTTTGTGCACAGGGTCTACATGGACCCAGCAGGTGAGAATTTCAAGAAACGAAACACCAATGAATCATGAGAACATACGCCAGAGATGATAGCGCCACCGATGGAAATTGCGACCGCTCCACCTAGTGTCCTAATCATCTGGAGTGGGTACCTGGACGATGTTTAGTAGAAAAAATAAGTACCGGACGAATCCAAACGTCAATGTGCTGGTCGCCGGGTCGCCATATCCCTGATTGGCATCGCAGCTTGCAAACCTATGAGGGTGTCTGGTGCTGCGCCCGTCAGTAACGAATCCCGACGTTGCCTTGAAAGTTGAGGCATGTACCTGGACTGTCTGTAACCACCGCAAGTGCTTGCCACAATTTTCCGGATTTTGGCTACAGACTGGTAACGAGTCTACCTTGGGTTGATTTCATGCAAACTTTACGGTATGTGCCGCATCTCACGCCCATTAAATAAATGTGTGCATTACATCTCGTCTATCCCGTCGGCTTCACTGCGCTGGGGAGGGATAATAATAATCAAGCACCTCAGAATTTGAGTTGGGCTGTTAAAACCAGAGGGGGCTTGACAGTGCTCCATAGGCTTCCACAGCGTTTTGTGGCTGTGATGAACCTATGGGCCGCTATGCATCCCTGTACAGTGCTGCATAGTGCTGCATACGCTTCATAGGTACATCTCGGCTACGGTTTTACTGATGCTTTGAGCCCGCAAAGCAGACATTCTTGTATGCCCCCTGATGGACCCAGCTGACTAGACCACTTATTATGTGCACCAACTCGACCACACTGTGGTGGACAGGAATAATAATATTGAATCCCCTCAGGACTCGCATTGGGCTGCTTCAAGATGCCAAGGGAAATGATATTATTGCATACAATCTACTGCACCTCGCCGTCTAGGCGATTTAATATGAGAATTGTGTGGGCTGCATTGAGCCCGCTGGAATATTAATTGTCAGGTACGAGCTTGGACGGTTATAATAGGAAGGACTACTGCATGTCTTCTACTATCAGGGTAAAGGTGGCCTCAATTTGAACTTACGTGTGTGAAGCACCGCCTCCGAGAGCTGTATGCTGTATGCTGTAAGAGCATGACGGCACAGCATTGTTTTCTTCCTCCGACACTCATACTCATTTGCAAATGGCTGAAGTCGTAGCTGGGTTCAATGCTGGGGCCGGCACTACTCTCGCAACAGCGAGGGCCTCAGCCTCCGCCGGGTTTACAGGGCGCCACGAGTCCGCTCATCGCTCCGAGCTTGCAGAACTGGACCGTAGCCTCCATCGATATCGCAGCGCATCTCAGAGCGGAAGCGAGATGTCTTTCCAAGAAGAGGATAGTTTTCGCAAAAAGTTGAATGCGTGCGTATACTACCAGCCACGGGTGATGTCCTTCTTCCTAATCCGTGTGCACGATCAGCTCGCAGCAGAGCCTGAACGAGTACTACAGAAGCCTGAATGACTATAAGGACGAATCCTGGTTCCGCCTGCCCTCGAAGATCAAGAAACGCAATGCGGTCAGGAAGATGAAGCGGGCTGCTCGAGATGCGAATCAAGGCCTGCGCGAGTGTGCCGATGTATGTACTGCGAGTTGACCATCTGTGCTCGTATGAACGGTTTAGCAGAACCTATCCGACTCTGAACCCGACTCAGATGCTTCTTCCATCTCTGCCGAATCCGGATCCCCTCCCGGTTCGGCGTTGGAGCGAGAACGTATCGGTAATTGGATCAGAGATCTTGAGAGTGAAGACGACGCCCAATATAATTATAATATGCGCCAAGCGGAGGAGGAGGAGAATGAAGAAGACGACCAATCTATCCGCCAAGCGAAGGTGGAGGGAGAGTGGGAGGAGGCCAGTGAAGCAGACGACCAAATTGGCCAATCTATCCACGAAGCGGAGGAGGAGGAGGGGCGGGAGGGGCGGCCCCTTTCCCCCATATTCTCCTTCCTTAATAAATGATACAAGTGCTAGTGGAACTCAAGCGATCGCAATCCAGAGTGTCTCGCATTTTGTCTCGCCGGCGTCCATTCTGGGTTAGTTTAGAACCTCCAGGCGCTGCTACACACTGTCCAGTCTCAACGCTGGGGAACATTGACTGGTTTTGCCTTAGGTTGTCTTGGGGAGCTTGATTAATCCAAATAAACAGAAATGATATATGAAATGCTTGTGGGAGCCAGCAGGGATTATAGTTTATGCAGGAATATTTCGCAAACATCATTGGCACCCCTGGAAAATCGGACTGGAATATTTAATGCTTATGGGAAGCCACCCAGTACTTTACAGCAGTGTGATGGTTTAAGTTTTAATGTAGTCCACGCATTAAATAAGGAACGATTAAATGGGTGACTTCCCGTAAGACTAAAATATTCTGGCGCAATTTCTCGGGGTGCCAGTGATGGGATTGATAGGCACTATAATCGCGTTTATTGATGTTCTCACGCTCTAACCACCATGACCTCGCCGGAGCATCTGCTCCTACGGCGCCTTCCACTCTATGCTACACATCGTCATCATACCTAGAACCACCCAGCACTCACCACCAACACTTGGAGGCCCTTCTAGATTCCGCTTTGGCAACATTGGTCCTTATTCATGAAACGACTAGTGGACCCATAGCGCACTCTCCGCGGGTAACTGATGTCCTCCGGGTGTTGACTCGCCGTATCATTGCCACCTCCACTTCAGCCACCACCCCAGCTCCAGATTCCGCCCCCACCCCTCCCCCACTGCTAGTGCCCGAGCGTGCCCCAGATACTGCGGCCACGTACGCACATGCTTTGTCAGCTGAGAGCTCGCAGCCTCCCAAAGATAACATCCCCAAACACTGCCCAATACTACCGACACCTTCCCCGTCCCCTCCCCCATCCTCTCGCCCCCCCCAACACAGAAGACCTGACTCAGAAATTCCTGATGTTATCCTTTGCCTGGACCTATTGCCGCAGTCGGTCAGCCACCGCTGTAGCGAGGGCAAACTGCTCATTACTGCTTCCGACGCTCTCGAGAAAGCAATTGGAGCAGTTCCAGCTATTTCCGGGGTCCGATGGACACGGAACGGGAACCTCGCACTGCAGGTAGACCTAGATGGAGGTTCGTCAAAGACTATTGCTGCTCATGCATCGGTCATTTGGGCGGCAATCCGGCCGCTCTTGGGCTTCACCGAGCAGCAGCGGCAACCACGATTCAATGAAGGGAACCCATGGCGGGCAGTGGTATTCCACGCAGTACCTGTTGGTCCGAAGTCCAAAAAGCAGTTCACACTCTCCTCAGTTCGTAGCTGGCTTGGCCTGGATGGGCCCACCAGCCCTGTACGAGCTGTATCTGTCCTTTGTCGCAATGAGGACTTTGCTGGGAAGCAATATGTCTCCCTCCGGATCTCCATGGATTCAGACACCGAAAGCCAGCGCCTTGTAACTGAGGGCGGCCTGCTGTTTGGGACATGGTGCAGGGCCTCTCATTACGCTGCAAGACCCCGCTCCGTTGACCCTCGGGAGCCTCCGACGCACACTTACCCTTCTCCGCTGGTGGGACGGTAATTATTCTACTCCCTTCCATTTATATTACATTCCATATTTCCTGACAAAATCGTTACTCTATACTCATGTCGCACATGTGATTTATTGCATGCGCGACCTATTGCGGGTCACCCCGCTTTTAGCACTTATGTGGTGCTTCAAGCCTTGTCGTCTTTCCCTTACCCACATGCAGTACAGAATCATAGCTACATTACTTACATTACGAGCAGAGAGGTCCCTACCATATGGTACGCCACAAAGGGGAAATAAAGCTGATTTTAAAAAAAAAAAAAAAAAAAAAAAAAATCGCATTTATTCACCCTGCAGATGTTTCCCATAAGCAAAATAATACATTTACTTGATTAGATTGAGAAAAATCCTGTGCTTCAGGATGCAATGGACTGGGGGAGTTGTGCACAGTGAGCTGTTAGAGAGGTGAGGTGTCTTCCTGCCGCATCCTGCAGTCTTCTCGCAGGAATCCAATGGTAAAAAAAAATCATTTTGAGGTCCGTTAAATGCCGGAAAGGGGGTGAATGAGGGCGGAGGACGGTTGCCCATGTTGTCAAGTTTAATGTACTGACTCAAGTGTGTGCAATTGACGCCGTTCGGCGTCAACTGGGTAGCGGAGAGTTTGTGACGGGAGTGGTTTGGCAGTGATGATCAATCATTTTCGTCCCAAACGGATAATGGGAGCTCAAATAATCTATTCGAGGGGGGGGGACCCCTCCTCTAGATTTGAATAAATTCAAGTGATATATTTCACCCCGTTAAGGTGATGGGTTCCTGACAGGTGTCGTCGGCATCACGGCGGGAATTGCGAAAATAATCTCCTGGAATATAACAAGCTTAAGGGAAGTCACCCAATGTCACGTCGGAATAGTCGCAAAATATTTACAGACTTCTAGTAAGTTTACACGCCTGCTACTAAAAATTCAGAACTTCAATCATTATTATCGCAGACTAGAAATGTCCGTAGCATCATCGCGTCTATGCTAGCCGAGTGGACACTGGGGGAAAATACCATGGCCGTGGGTTTATGGCATAGGATCGACACTTGCCGTGGCAACTTATATGATAAACATGTCTTCAACATGTCTTTGTCCTAGTTTTATTTCATTGTCAGTTGTTGTTTTTTGCCCTCAATACATCTAACAAGTTGTATTCTGCTGCTGAACTTGCCCTGAACCATTCCCGAACTGTAGAGTATTGAACTTGTGAGTTCAAGTGGGAGTCAGTCTGCCTTTCTGCATCCTGTTCAGATCCAAGTTGGTGAGACATTTAACCCCGCAAGTACCGAATTTATGACGAGGTTTTGAGCGACCTGGTTTTGACCAGGACGCAACCAGGACGTGCGAAGGCAGGCTGAAACTCAATATTGGGGATTCTGAAGACCTTGCCTGCGGAACTCAACCACTGTTCAGGCAGCATCCCACCAGAGTATAAATTGTTGGGCAAAAAACAACTGACAATGAAATAAAATTGGAACAAAGAAATGTTTATCGCGTGAGTTGCCACAGTAAGTGTCGATCCTATTCCATGAACACACCGCCATGGTGCTTACCCCCAGTGGGACCCATGAGCTCCGTCTCGTTGGGGCGCATTTCAGCCAGGCAGCGCACCGGCCACACAACGCAGAATAGGTTTATGGCCATCTATAGTGGCAGCGCGTCGAATCAATAGAAGTAACCTTCGTGCCTGGACTGGAAAGATACCCCGTGGATCTGGTGTCAAAAGTAGAACATTTAATGGATGGAAAGGGAAAGGAATGCGAGACACGAACCCGCCGGCGTATTCCGTAATACGGAAGACAGACCGAATCAGGATGGCGACGGCGGAGACGCACAGGATGCTGTACAGGATGCGCCAGTCGTAGATGGGCTCGCGCGAGAGAATCCGCGCGCGCTGGAACATTTTTCCGTTGCGGGGGGCGTCCTTGAGAGTGGGATATTCGTGGGACTTGTCGTGGTGCGAATATGTGAGAACGTGATGGGTACGGAGGGTTTATGCACAACGCACAAGCGCCAGCCGAATATGATTGATGTGATGGTGAAGAACACGAAGGAGACGAGCTGCAGACACAGGCCCACTATTGGCAGCTGGTGACGGGTTTGTTAGTTGAAGCCGGGTGCGTGCATAGTGTATGGGATACCCTTTGGCCGATATTCGGGAGCACGGTGTTTGTGGAGGCGGCGAGTGCGCCGCCCGCCTGGAGCACGAAGGTTGCGACATCACTCCACACGAATATTCTGACGATGCGACTGGGGCGGATGAGCAGGCAGCGGTTGGCAACGTCCTGGTCGAACGTCGCTGCCAACCGGGAGAGAAGCATGTAGTCGATGGCGAGAAAGGCACACGGCTAGGGATGTTCAGCTATTTCGGAATATTCCTCTTGTCTGAATGGAGAAGACTGTCCGAAAGGAGGATTAACTGCCGGTAGCGCCGTCAGTAGTTGATCCAAGAATGAGCTGAGCGCACCAAGGTCATTTACACAAAGGGGCCTGTGTTTTAAGGGTCTCCCGCAAATTTGAGGCGCAAGGCGAAGCCACCGGCCATAGCTTCGGGAGACTGAGTCAAAAGGAAAAGAAATGCCAGAGGGGAGTCACCCGTCATCCCAATGGTCAAGGTCAACATGAATCGGCGAGGGCCAAGGGCGAAGAATTCTGTGGTAATTGGCCCGCAATGCACTGGCATACGAGTTCATCTTTAAATAAAAAGACACACTAAACCAGTGGAAGAGGGCCGAATTAAATAGCATATAACCCCAGGGCGATAAATGCCGGGAGCCTCTTCGGAATGAAGCCGCCACTAAAATCATGCCGAGCTGTGGACTCACGCGCCTTGCGTCCTTACCTCCACTGGCCCAATTCGTCTTGTTCGCGCAGCTTGCGGTGACTCACCAGGTTACGGCGCCTCGGCAGTGGCTGGTCCAGTGGGAACAAACTGACTGTATAAAAATAAAATGCAGCCTTGAAGCATGCAGAGGCGGTGGCGTTGGAGCTTATTGAGTCTGCGCGTTGGTCATTTGATGTTGAGAAAAGAGCAGAAAGAGAGAGAAAGAGAGAAGGGTATAATCTCGATGGAGATAAAATCAAACAGACTTGCAAATAGATGTAAAAAATCGCCGAGGATTTGCTTAAAGAACCAAGGTAGGTAGGTAGGTAGTATTACCGGCGCGGTCCCATTAAGGAACAACCGGGGCCCGTACTACATACATCGCGTCAATATGTATGTTACGGATACTTTCAATCATCCGTCCTTTGATTACCTGAGCTACTTCCCGCACGATCCCATACTCCAAAGACAAGAAAAAGCAAACTTGAAGGATTTGGAGACACAGAATCAGAAAGTTCCCAGGGTGCCCGGACGTCAAACATCAAGTATGAAGAGAACGGCAGTTTATTCCAAAACATTAAATAAATACTCGGCGGGCTTAAGCGCATCGCGAGTCGCATAGACAGCAAAGATATCAAAGGTATATTTAGCCAACCGTTTGATAACGTCAAAATTTCTGCACAGTACAATTTGAAGAAGGAAAGCATCCACGTGCGGGGTAGTTCAGGCACGAGTTGACATACGTCGCGCAAAAATGCAGCACGGAGTCGATCGAGGTCGGTGTGTCCCCTGCAGACAACGAAGGGGTGTCTAAAAGTTGAATGATGGACCATGACTATAACCGTGTGGTATGTGATCTGGTATCGGTCCCGGGAAAACAGGTTTTCACCACTTTTTAACGAAGTTTCACTATATCTCGCGATCCTGAATGGGTTTCAGTGGTCGTTGAGAGAGAGATATCTTAAATCACAGTCTTAAATTATTCCTACCAACAAAAAATAGCCATAACCCGCATGTTTCTAATGGTAAGGATTAAAAAACAAACGGCATTGATCAGTGCCGGAATTGATCCGGATTGTCAACAAGCATCCACAACGCGCGACGCGAGCTCATCGGCATACCTCAGAGTGCCCTGGGAACCTGAAATGGGTCATTTTTGAAGGGTAATTGCCAACTTAGACTTCTCTATCTTCAGAATTTGTTAGAATCATCTGCTCTGCCCACTCGCCCTCCAACCTTCCATCCTTAACGGCATTTATGAAGTTTATGGACCGTTTCAGACTTCAAAAAATCCATTAAACATATTCATTCAGGCTAGAGTAGACACATAGCTGTTTCTACGACTTCTTGTAGCTGCCTGGCCCGCTGCATCGTTTGTGTATTTTGGTCCTGCTTGTGCCAGTGCCCCATATGGAGTCGGATCATCGGACCGAGCCTTAGCCGGGTGGTGGTGGGTTTGGTATCCGGGGTCCTGGCAAGTTGCAACGAGATTTTTGGTATTCACGTCCGGAACTTTTGACTTAGAGACCCCTTAAGCTTGTGAAGAACGGTTAATTAATTGTAAAACAGCTCGCTGATCGATTTGTTCAGTCGGCCGAGATCAATCTCCGATGGCAATGGCCGGCCGTTGACGGCGGAGCAAACAATGAATCGGGCAGAGAAAATTCCTGTATACCCCTCCCCCCCCAGAAATAGAACAAGAAAGCGGAAACAAAATAAAAGAAAGGCCGGGAACGCATTGAACCGTAAAATTGAACATGTACATGTGCGGGTGCGTATCTGGCTAAGTTATTAATATGTAAGGGTACGAAATAAGTATCGTGTCATATAAGTGGAGAGTCTTTTTTATAATCGTGCATGCTAGGAGGGCAGACGTTCGGGCATATGTATGTAAGAAATAACTCTATAAAGAAAGGATGCGTGAATGAAATGCAAAAGACAAATGGGCGAGACGATGCGGTGCGAGATGAGATGAGACAGACAGACCATGCAAACGAAGATGAATGACGGATGAAGCTCTATATGGATGGATGGATGCAGACGATGAGGAAGTGGTTGGATGGATGAAGAATATGGTATGATTGTTTGTGATTTATTCCGAGAGATTATGGTGGGATTATGCGACGTGATGATATGCGAGTGTCCGTTGCAAGAATGCGAATGCGAGTGAGAGTGTGGGTATGCTGCGTATTGCGGATGCTGAGCGAGGTTAATTCCAAATATGAGGCCGAACGAGTCGAGTAAAGTCCTGGTATGATGGTCATTGCGCCGCGACGACGATTCGAGTCGAATGATTTTGTTGGGCTCCGGGCGTAAGATGCTGATTATGTATAATGTGATTATGCAGCAGCGTGCTTTGCTGCTTTGAGATTGGCGTGCGATGCGGGACGACGCAGAGAAAAGATGAGCGAATATTTTGGGCTTTACAATAATTTTAGCGCTGCAAAGAAATTGTCAGTATGAAGCCAAGAAAACGAGGGAGAATTGAAGGACCTTGAAGATGGATCGGCCACGCAAGTGAATAAATGAGCGAAAGAAAAGAGTGACGTTCAATATCCATAATAGGCGCGCTAGAAATGGTCAACAAGCAGCCATCGTACGCAAGAGAAATCCCAAACCATGCGGTCGCTGAACAAGAGGAACGAATGAGAACGAGGCAGGCGAGTATATGAAATAGACCAACAAGAGCCAGATAACCTTCGAACCAGTCTTGCAGCCGCGCAAGGTAACGATATGGCCACGGATGCAATCATACAACAATGCGCGCTGGTCCTTGTCGGCCTTGAAACAGACGCAGTCAGAACATAGGAATAAAACGACTCGGAGAGCACGTACAGTAGGCAACACACTCGCGATGAGCTGGCTCCCGGTTAAAGACAACGCCAGATCCACGATCATCGCGCGGCGCGCCCTGAAGAAGTCAACAACGGGTGGAAAAAACTGGCAGTTGCTGAAGACGCACCCTTTCGCTGGCTCGCACATGCGCTGTACGACGCGGTCCAACGTCTCCTTGCCGCCTTCCTTGAGCGCCTTCACCACGCTCTTGCTCCCCTGCTCGTTCGTCGCGTACTCCAAAAGCCCGGCAAGAAGGTGCTCGAGCGCCATCTGACGGTGCTTGTCGGATCCGTGTTCGAGGACTATTCACCGCTGTGAGTAGAGAAAGAGCATCAGCGACTAGGCGAGACATACTGTGTTGCACGCAGTACGACCCCCACTGGCTCTTCGCGACCTCGCCGAATACCGCCCCGCCCTGTCCCAGCAGCTCGTCCACGATCCCGTCCTTGGCGCTCTCCTCGAGATTCTCGAACGCATGCTGGAGTGCGCGAAGAAATATATTAGCTAAGTTCAAACTCAAACAGAACTCGCCTCGCCTGAACAACAAGAGAACCCGTCTCATGGCACGCGAGGGAAGCCCATTTACCCTTGAGCGACTTATTAACGCTGAACAAAACCATCCATGAGCACCAGAAATTAAAAACGAATAAAATAAAACGCACTACGCGAAGATCGGCGGCGCCGGCGGCGTCCACGACAGCTCCATGATCTAAAGGGACAAAATAATTGAATAATCAATGGCGAGATAGAGAGACAATGAAACAAACCTTGCTCCAAACATGGGAGGCATGCTTGTTGACGAGCGTCTGCGCGGGGTCGCCCATGAGCAGCTCGCTCACGATGAGCAAGCGCACCTCCTCCTCCTCGCAGTCGAGCGCCTTCTGCAGGACGTGACAGCCGTAGCAGTTGGTCGCGAGGTCCACGACGCGGCCGCTGAGTAAATAAATAATTAGCTCGGCAGAATCAACTTGGAATAAAACAAGAGTATAATGGAAAATATTGAAATCGCATGGATGGATGAGAAAAACAACTAAAACACGTACCGCATACACGCTACGATCTTCCTGCGTTCCTCCGGCCCATTCGCCGCCTCCAAACAACGCTGCACCGCCCAATTTCCGAACCTATGACGCGTATTTAAGTCAACAACGTGGAAGTAAAATAATAATAAAACTGCGCACCGATGCATCATCATCTCGCCTCCACGGGCGCATATCGCGTCTACAATACGTCCACGCTCTTCCGCACCCGCAACCTATTATAAGAAGAAGCGAGTGAGCATATATGAGCGGAGCAGATATTTGAAAAGAAAGAGAGCCAACGTACCTTCAGCTTCTGCTGCAGAAAAATGCTCGCCTGTTGGTCGGCGCCCTTGATGATGCGCGCGACGAATGCAGCGTAGGGCGGAGTTGAGGCGGGGTGCAGGAGCGAGAGGAAATTGATGGGCTATGGAGGTGTTAGTCAGATATAATAATAATAGACGGTGGACGTGAAGAACGGCCAGGACGGGGAAAAGAAGGTAGAGCGGCTCGAGGGGGGAAAGACAATAAATAACTGACCTCATTCCCTCCCGTCGCACTCCTCTCCCGCGCCGCGCCGACTCCACCGCCAATAACACTCACGCCACCGCTGCCATTGTTGTCGTTACCGCCCCCATTCCCGTTCCCGTTCCCGCGCCCAGTGCGCCCCCCTCCCGAAAACCCCTCCCACCCACCGCTGCCGAACAGCTCCATCCCCAGTTCGTCGTTCAAAAGCTGCTGTTGACGTTGCTGCTGTTGCGATTGCTGATGCTGCTGCTGGACTTGCTGCTGCGATTGTTGAACTTGCGCCTGCAGCTGCTGTTGAAGATGTGCGTTCCCGCCGCCCTGCGAGATCGAGCTCTCCCGCGAATGCTGCTGACTCTGGGATTGCGATTGCGATTGGTACATGAACGAGCCGCGCAGCGGGAGCGGGGGAAGCTCGTCTCCGCCGGCGTAACTGGTGCTGACGCCCATGCCCATACCACCGAGCCCCAGACCCAGACCAACATTCGAGTTCGCGTTGGAGTTGGAGGTTAGAGCGGGGCTCATTCCCGTTCCGCCGGAATCGAACCCCAGCCCGAGCCCCAGCCCCAATCCGAGCCCGTGCTCCGCGCGCAGCCAGTCCCCGCCGTACATGTGCTGCTCGCGGAGACCGGGGAGCCCGATGGAGGTGGTCTCGGGGGGCGTCGGCGGCAGGGGGAGGAAGCGCGAGTGTTGTTGAACCTGGGGATGGTGCTGCTGATGCTGCTGTTGGGCCAGAGACGACGCGGGAATGCGAATGGGAGAGAGTATGCGGATAGCCGTACGACTCCAGGTAGCGGTTGTCTTTCGTGGAGGGGCTGGGGGGAAAGAGTGGTCCGTAGTAGGCGTGCGCTCCGGAGGGGGAGTGATGCAGCGAAGAGGGCGAGTGCAGGTGTCCAGAGGGCGAGTGCATAGGCGCGGTGGGCGAGTGGAGCAGTGCGGAAGGAGAGTAAGTATGAGTGGAGGGAGGGAGTCCGTGCGGCGAGTCCAGTGGCGTGAGCAGCGCAGAATTCAGCGACAACGGGGAAAATTCCGGCGATTGCGGGTACGAATTCGAGTTCACGTTATGATTGAGATTAGAATCCGAATTGCTGGAGGCGGACTGAGCAGAGTGCGTGAGGGAGGGCAGCGAGTCGGCCGTAGAGGTTGAGTTATTAGAATTGGAGGTTAGGGAGGCGTTGGAGATTATCGAATTGTTAGAAGCGGAGTTAGATGCAGAGGTGTCGGGGGCAGAGTTCAAGTTGGATGTGAAGCTGAGGTCGAGCGGGGGCGGAGGCTGTTTTGTAGGGCGCCCAGATCCAGACTGTCCCGTTGTCGCTGAACGAACGCTAGATGGCGAGGTGGAGTGAGAGGAACCTCTGGGCTCGGGGGAGTTGAGGTTGAGCGTGCGCAGCAGCTGTTCCACGTGCTGGGATGCGAGTCAGCCGTGAGCAAACGAAGGGAGAGGACTAGAGCAGCGTAAAGCGTAGGCTTTGACGCTACTCATGCGAGAAACCGGGAGGATGATGCCATGAAGAAAGGAACGGGGAGAAGAATCGAAAAGGGAATTCATGTTGGGGAAAGAAGCAGCAAAATTTGATAGGACCCGGATCATAGCAAGGAATGTTGTAAGGGAGTTGCGCGGAAGACACCCTCTGCAAACAAAACAAGGAGAACAACAAGAACAGGAACGCAATGAGTCCAGAAGGAAAACGAATTTAATATCCACAGAGTGAAAGAGGAATAACGAGATTATCAAGGAGATCATGCCCAGAGAGTAGAAGCCAAGAAGTAGACACGAAGAAACGAAGGATCGAACCCGCAGGCGGTCATTGCAGAAATAAGCTCAAGAGGGAAGAAGCCGGAGAGAACAGAACGAAAGCCTCAGACAAAAAAAAGCAAAAAACCGAAAGTGACGGGGAAAAAACCTACAGTGTCTGACTGCAACTCGGGCGAACCGTTCTCATTAGCATTCGCGCCACCGTCCATGATGTCAAGGCTGATCGCACGTCCTTCCCCAATCGTGCCGACGGGCCCAAACACGTCCTCGCGCGTCAGGCGCGGAAAGAGGTCTTCGCGCCGCAGATCGGGGAACGCATTTTCATGTCGCGAGAACGCTGCGAGCGCGCGCGGCCAGGTGCTTTCGCTCGCCTGCGGCTGCGGCGCCCAGATCGAGTTTGCCAGGCCAGGCTGCGATGGATGCGATAGAGAGGGAGGTGGATGTGCAAGGAAGTGGGGGTGGGACGTGGTGTTGAGGGTGCGGATGAGGATGAGGATGCTGCATCTTACTACGACGAGAAGGAGGAGGATAAGGACAGGATAGCAGATACGACGACAGGGTAACGGTAAGGACGGGCAGAGGGCAGGGAGGAAGACGAGCAGAAGAGGCGGAAGTGGGGGGAGGAAGAAAGAGGCGACACCGAGGCGTCCGCCTTTTATATCTGGCTGCCAGAAAGAGTGATGCGGTGATGCGCTTCTGTGAAGGGCGCGAATCACTTGCCTCTTTGGGACGTTTACAATCACGGCATCTGCCGATAGTTCACTAAAATACGATTTTCTCAGCTTAGGGTAAAGGACAGCACAAGATACACTTTTCATAAAATGCGCCTCTTCTCTCGCTGCGTTTCCATGCGGTATGTGGGGAGATTAAATTGCGGTTGGACTCAGGAAAAGAGGATTGAAACCCCGATCGTAAGATTTTTTTTCGGACATTCCTTTATTTCGCGAGCACGTTGAAAGCGACCCGATGAATGTGGCATTTAGATGTGAAGGGAATTTTCTTCAAACCATTCCTCAGCATTTAATTAACGTCGGGCTTTCGGTCCGCGCCATCAGCGAATCAACAGCTCGACATCCCTTCACATTATCCGTGATGGCGCATGAATTTATTCGCCTCGAACCGGCAGGCCCAGGTTCATGGGCAAAGCGGTAGCCGTCTTCATCGATATCTGTCTTCCTTGTTATGTATCTTCCACTTTTCAGGTTTGAACGACCTTCTTTTTATCCTACTTATTCCTTCTAAAATGTTGTAGAGTTGCACGTGGTTCAATAAGATCAGCACCTGGAACGGTGGCATTTAATGTAAGGGTGAGTATTTGCGAAGATCCTTGAGTATTTGTGAGGGTTCATGCATTTCATGAGCATCGAGGAGAATCCCATTGATGTAGCACCGTTCCCATAGGGGCAGCTCTCTTGATCTTCCGATTGAAACGGCTGGTATTAGCTGTGAAATACAAAGATATCGACTTGCGCAATATCCAACATGAAGTCATTACCATTAGAATATCGTCACGCCTTCTCCTCCGAACTAACCTTCTCCACCGAATCAGCTTTCGATTCATGCTCCAGTCGAATCTCCTGTTCCACGCGTTTCTTTTGCTCGTTACGAATTTCGTCGCCCTCGTACACTGTAGGAAACGGGATTTAACGCTGCAATGTGATAGGGGAACGACGAGGCTGCACGCACGGAAGGCAAGCTCCTCCAGAGTGCGGTTGGACGTCTCGGGGAAAAGGAAGAACACGAATCCGACTTCAAAGACGAGAAATACGACGTATCTGGGATTCATAGTTAGCTGCATGAAGAGAGACACGGGACTAGATGGACGAACGCGAGATAGTAGCGCCACCCTGTGCCATACGAAAAGAAATTGGTCAGAGACTAGCTGAAAGAAGCTGAATTTTGGAACTACCGGCTTTGTCTAACCCAATCGGATTGAAGAATTGGTTGAAGAAGCTGGCACCGCGCCCGAAATACTGAAACACCGTGATTCCTTTTGCGCGTGAATGATATGGGAAGAGCTCGACCAGGAAAGCTGCGCTACATTAATTAATGCCTCTGATAAAAAAAGTTGGGAGCATACTGTAGGTCAAGGCATTATATCCCAAGTTGTATGCAGGGCTGTACAGGAAGATGAACCTGCCAGAGAATATGTATCAGCGAAGCGAAGAGGATTTGCCATGAAGTAAACTGTACACCAGAGCCGCTTTCCAAGCACCATCGCTCCCCGTTTGGACATATCTGGCACTTGCTACCGTCCATCCGGTGAAGATGAAGAAGCAGAGAGGTTGTACAGAGCTGATCAGCGCATATCAAAACATATCGCGAATCTGCGGGGGTAGGAGTACCCACCAGATACGCATGCCGCCGCTTGAATTTTGAGACTGTTAGGGCCAGCGCCGTAGCATTGACGAGTCCCCAGCACGTCAAAGCTAAATTGATCAGGTTCTTAGTCCGATTATCTTTGATTCCAATCTCGCCGAGGATTCGAGGGAGCAGGTAGCTAGAGATAACCATTAAAGGGAATTTCGTCGGAACAAAATAGGATGCAACTCGCCTAGTCAGACCGTTCCCACTCCATTGCGTGAAGAGACCAAGGCCAGACTGGGAACCATTAGTTCTCCTCTTCCGAAGAAAAAACGAACAATGGGTATACGCACAACCACTATCAATCGCTTTCGCATACCAGGGGCCAACGCGAAGGCCTTCCAGCCCGTCTTGGAAAATTCGCGCTCCAGCTCAATCGTCTTCTCGATCTGCGCGTACTCTGCTTTACGAACTCGGAGTTAACATCCCCTTCGCCGTGATACTTCACGAGGATCTCAAATGCCTCGGGACCCCGTCCCTTGGCAATAAGCCACCGGGGAGATTCGGGAAGGAAGAAGATGAAGCTGAGTTGCAGGATACTGGGCGATATCTGAAGGATCGAGGGAATACGCCATCCCCAATTGCTCTTCATGCCGAAAGTACCCAGTGTGACACCCGCAGCGACGATGGAACCTGCACAACCCACATGTCAAATTCGTCGTTTCGAGTCAACTCGCGGAACGCACCAATGAAGTAGCACGAGTTGAAGAGGGAGCCAATTCTGGCACGTTCTTTCGGATGCGCCAATTCTGCGACCAACTAAGCGCCAGTTTTCGAACTGAATTGAAAAAAATGACACACCGCCAATCAAAGACGATGCCGCAACGATGGCAAACGGGATGCCAAGCCCGAGGATAACCCGAGATACCACGAACATCGCGACTTTGGGAAGACGTCAGCGTAAAGACTAAACAGATGTGTATGGCTCACAATTCTGCGACGCCGTCTGTATAATCGCCCCGATGATCATGATAAAACTTCCGAATAGGATCGCCCGCCGCCTTCCCCACTCATCATTCACGTAGGGCACCGCGGGCAGCGCTATGATCGCACCGAGGGAGTACGCCGCAGACATCAGGCCCAGTATCGCAGACCGGGGCGAGTGATAATCTGAAAAGCGAGGAATTCAGCCTGATACATGACTCCTCGGGGTCAATATGAAAGACACACATGTAACCCACGAATCGACGGCTTGCAGACCGTTGATCATCGACGAATCAAACCTAGCGCGTATCAGCACTTGCCCACAGCAGTATAAGTGAACTATACTCACCCGCTCGTCATCTCCACCCCGATACACGTCGGCACGAGCACTAGATACAGCAGACGCAGATTGGGCTTGCGGTACCACGGGATTGTGTCCTGCGCAGCCAAGCGCGTTACGATGGCGTCCGACGCCTGAGAACCCATCCCTGTGGCGGGGTGCGAGTCCTCTGATGTTGCCATGAAGGGAGGGAGCAGCGGGGCTTCTGTTGCGCGCGCCGACTTAAGTATGTCTTTTCGAAGGTTGCCGGCATCCCTACCAGCTGACTTCCTCCGGATATATATCCATTTAAATTACGAGCTTCCCGCGCTTCCGGCCTTGAAGCTCCTTAAAGGTAGAATATTTGACCGACGAATGGCCTGAACTTCGTGGGAGCAACAGCTCCACTGGCAGTTGAGAGAAGGGATGCTGTCCAGCTGATATAGGCAGTATCGGACACGCGCTGAACGTCGTCGGAGAATTAATTATATGCACAGAATGGAGGAACCCTTGTTCTGCATACATGTCAGACGGTCCAACGCCAGTGTTCAGGGACGCCCAGTGGATGCGCATGTTTCAAAGAGAGAGATTGCACTGGAGCGCTATAGCGTTCAAAGTCCGACACTGAGACGACGTTGCGGCTTACTTTGAGTTAGGGAGGTAAGCCAACAAAGGATCTTGAGGAAATCGGGACCGAAAGAAAAGAGCGTATTTAGTGCTTGGCATTGGCATTATTTGGCTGGATAATTGATGGCCGAGGTGGCGGCAGAGTCGGAGAACGTTCTCCGATTCTCGTGGACCAAAATCCCGGAAATTTGAACCATCGCTCCCCCAGGCCCGTATCACACGAAAAGGCGGAAACTCTCTCTCGTCTCTGCAGTGGAATCCCTCCCATAGAAATCTGAAGAAGCTGAGTAATATATTAGGCCGCTAGTAGTACATCCGTGATTGACCACGAAGGAGCTTCTCCGACTTTACCGACCTGACCGCATTGGAGAGATGGCGAAAATGCAAGCTTTCGTCGAGCCTCCGGGTAAAGAATGGTGCGAGCCAAAATGATTATTATGAGTGCCGATCTCGGGCAAATGCAGAGGCCGTCGAACGAAATAAAATGGAAAGGATATTGAATAGTACCGAGCAAAACAAGCTGCGAGTCAAGATGATTATGAGGCACCGATCTCTTTGATCTGTTGGAAATTTCAGAGGCCGTCGCATGAAACAAATGAAAAGAAGCACCATTTGAGAATTGATATTCCCGCTGAACCATTTGAAGTCAGATTGGATTTCTACATTCAATCCTTCAGAACGCAACATGCGGAGGACGTTCCACCGCAAGCTCCACCATCCGTCTGCTGTTGTTTCAAGTCGAGGGCCGCCTCATGCTTGTCTTCCTGAGAAAAGTTGAGCTTGAAAGACTTCAGCTTAGCCATCCCCTCCGTGTCGATTGTTCTCGTCGCGAGCATGTTCACCATTGGGAGCAGCGCGACGCCGGTCTGGCAATCGTTGAAGCTGATGGACTCGAGAGCGGGCATGATGGAGAGGTCATCTGCTAGGGTGTCGAATACTGCGCTGTAGTCATCGCTCGCGCCACCCAGATATGTCATCTGCAGGTCGCGAACAGATGGCAAGGCCAACAGGCATTCATGTACCGGCAGAAAGCCTGGGTAGTACACGAAAAGTTCCAGTGTTCGCGGGGAGCACTTGGAGCGTGTGACCAGGCGTTCCACTCCTTCAACGCATCTGCTGGTGAGCCACTGTTAGGTCCAAGTGATTGAGAGATGGGAGAGTGAGAGAATCGAGGATCGCTGGACTGGCCTCCGAACCTATGCTTATGGTGTGCAGGCGAGGAAGGATACGATGAGAGCTAGCTGGATTCGGCGAGGCCGGCCACTCGTCATCGGTGTAAAAGATGAGGATTTCGAGATGCGGAGTGTGTGCTAGTGCATTCAAGCAGTCGTCGACATGAAAGGAAATAAGTTTCAGCGTCGTGAGCTGGTTCCAGGGAAGTGATGTCTGCCAGTTTATCAATTGGACACCGCCCAAGGATACCTCGCGAAGGTGAGGCGCATCTAGTGAGGGAATTGTGGTGGAACCATAGAAGTGGGTGGTCCAAAGTGAAAATTGTGTAAGAGATGAAAAGGGGCCGTGGAGATCGACTAGGAAGGTGGTTTCTCCGTTCGAGATTATATCCAGGCATCTCCACCGCGAGGAATTTTCCGTGATTTTCTGAAGGATCCTGTCGGCTTCTGCCGATGGCGATGGAGGCAACCTGATATATAGATCCACGGGGAGACCGCCAGCACGCGAGAGCCAATCCTGAAGTTTCTCGGCTAAATTGGGGGCGGTACGATACGTCGAATTCAAATAGGTCCAGAGTCCGCAAGTGGATAGTGCTATGGCCCGCCAGGACCGGCAAACGCTCGCCAAAAGCAGTGGGCTCTGGGGCGGGCTGCCCACATACCGGAGGAATATTTCGGACGTGACTTCGGGGGGAATTGAGAGAATTGGGTAGACAATGGCTGCAAGCTTCCCGAGAACTTCCTCCCGTTCATTACGCAGGAGTGCCATCTGGGACTCGAGCGCAGCCATCAGTTGCTCGATTGTGCCTAGACGTGAGCGGAGCTCGGGGACGGCAGATTTCATGTTCGAGGGCATTCCAATTCCCAGAATGTGCCGAGTCGGAGGTACGGTATCCAGCGGGCCAGCAGCCACCGATGTTGTGAAAAAGCGTCACGGTGAAGATTTGATCGCTGGCTGTCGGAGTTAGTCGGGAGTGATCCTAAATCCGCCGATATTCCCGACTCTTGACTTTAATACATACGGCATGTTCTCGAGTCAGACGAGGAGCGGTCATTCAGCCTCAATGGATCTAGAGATGATCCACAGGCTTTATTTCATAAATTTCACAAGCATGAATGGGACTGGCTAGTCTTTAAAGATATTACAATTGAGTTTCTTGGGAAAGCCGCCCAATTGAGCCTTTCAAGTTTCAAGTGGGGGACTTTCCATAACGATAACATAGTCCTGCGCTAGTATACTCGCTTGAGAGTTCCATTGATGGTGTCAAGCTAGTCGGTTGTAATAGTGAAGTGGAAAATACGGAGAGACGGATGGCAGTCGCTTCCACTAGAGGTTGTCGCTCTTTTTGTTGTCTGCAATATATTCAGCAAATATATCGAGGTTGGCACGCCGCAACGAGTCACTTTTCGTCGAATATTTAAATAGAGGCACGTATTCCGTGGCGTCACACGGACTTGTGCAAACGGCTGCTCGTTCAACATCACTATTCGGCGGTTCCCGGTGACAGGCTCGGATGAAGTCGGACCTGTCACTGCAAGCACTGCTTTCCCCGGGCCAAAGCAAGGCCAAAGCCTAATTCTTCTCGGCCAACCAGAATCCAACTGTAGTCGCTGCTCTTCGTTCGCTGTACCCACGGTCATGTCAAGCTCTCGCGATCGTTTTTGGCAACAGTGATGGCGACGTCGTCCAGGTCAGCTGCTTCACAAGCCCTCACCTCTCTCCCACCAACTCTCCCACCACCACCACACTCGCGATAATGCTGCTGCAACTCTCCGCAGTCTTATTGCCTACTCTTTGTGTGGCTCTGGCACCAAAGGGACCGTGGGACGCCTTCAACTATGCTCCGGCATCCAAGATCGTGAAGCCCGTGTCCATACGCTCCGTCAGTGGGGATGTCAGTGGAGCTGAAGGCCTCGTCGAAAGCTCCGCGGCGCAGGTAACTTTTACCGGCGACGGATCTTTCGTTGTCTTAGACTGGGGGATAGAGGTGCGTTTCAACGTAGCTGAAAGCTATCTGCGGTAACAGTTTCAAGTAGGTTGGCGGTCTTCTCTCACTCACAATCGACAAAGCGACCCCTTCTTCTCAATTTTCGCTGTCGTTCACGGAATCTCCCCAGTTTATCAGGTTTTTACCCTCCATCTAAGATTCTTTCTACGTTTTGACAACTTTAAGCCCAGATCGTTCCGATGATTCATGTTACATGGGCCACCGGATGGACACAGACGGCGTCCAATCCTTCCGCGCCCCTCTACAACCAGGGTTATTGACCCAAACCCTCAGACAACAGCGTGGCGGATTCCGCTTCCTCACTATCGTCTCCAATGCCGCGGAACCGCTCAGCATCTCGAACATCACCCTCGAGATCACCTTCATGCCACACTGGGACGACCTGCGCGCGTACCCGGGGTATTTCTACGCCATAGATCCGCTGTTCTACGACGCGGACTTCCTGACAAAGCTGTGGTATGCGGGCGCGTATACGGTGCAGACGAACACGATCGACGCGAACCAGGCAAGGCAGCAGCCGTGTCCTGATGGAGGTGAGCTGCAGCTTTTTTTACTTGAATGTTTCGGGTAGTTATTGTTCCTCTGTGCGACAGGGGGCTGGGAAAACGACGCGAGCGGTGGTTCTGTTGAGGGCCCGATTTTGGTAGACGGTGCTAAAAGAGACCGGTGTGTGTTTCATGGGGTTCTTTACCGGCATACCGATATTTATCCAATGCAGAAATATCTGGCCGGGTGCGTCGCACATTTCCCCCGCTTTCCTTAGATACTGATTTACTGTGTTTAGGCGACTGCGGGATCTCAACCCACACGGAGTTCGTGGCGCTGAACGACATGCTCCCCACTAAAAACGCGCTCGCGGTGATGTTCTCCATGCAGGATCCAGACACTGGCGCGCTCGCATACGCGGGCCCGCCGATCAACGCGCACGGCAGCGCAACGTACATCGCCTGGTCTCTCATCGGCACGCACAGCTACTTCTTGTACACGGGCGACCTCGCGTTTGTACAGACTGTGTGGCCGAACTACACGCAGGCACTGGGCTTCCTGGAGCGCCTGGTGGATGCGACGGGGCTCGCGGACGTGCCGGTGGAGTTTCAGAATGATTGGGGAAGGAACGGAGGCGCGGGGCATAATTCTGCGTTCAACGCGCTGCTTTATCGGGTTTGTACAATTCAAGCGCCTAGATTTATCCGTCTCTGAATATTTTTAGTCGCTTAGTAACAGCATCGGAGCTCGCAAGCCACCTCGGGGATGAGGCGCTTTCGACTGCGTACCTCGCGAACTCGACACGCATTAAGGCCGCATATAACAAGCGCTTATGGAATGCGAAGAAGGGGCTCTTCCGCGACAACGATCTCCCCGGCAGCATCCACCCCCAGGACGGGAACTCGCTCGCGGTGCTCTTCAACCTTACCAGGTCGCACAAGCAGAACAAGGCCATCAGTAAGGGGCTGACGCGGTACTGGACCTCCATCGGACCGCTGTGCCCTGAGCTTGGAGGACACCATCATTCCGTTCGTCGGCTGGATTCGAGGTATTGTTGATATTAATATTTTACGTCCGAGGATGAATTGACTCCGACGCAGCTCCAAGCCCATTTTATTGCTGGGGAGGGGGAAGCGCGCGCTAGGATCTGATGCGCAGCGAGTGGGGGTACATGCTGTACACGAATCTGAGCGTCCAATCGACGCTTTTGGAGGGGTTTACGGCTAATGGATCGCTTGGGTGAGAGTCTCCGCCGACATAATATATTTATACCGGGCTAATACTGTGTTAAGGTACCGTGCTGCCGCAGGATACGAGTACGACCATTCATATACGTCCACAGCCCATGGGTGGAGCAGTGGTCAGGTCTCTTTCCCTCTCTCCTCTTTTCTTCTCGCCGACAACGCTTGCTCCAGGCCCTACCCTCGCCATGACCTTTTACCTGCTCGGTATCCAAATAACAGGCGTACAAGGCTTCGCAGTGGGCAATCGCCCCTGTCCTCAGCGGCCTCAACGCCGCCGAAGGCGGCCTCGAGACAGGCCTCGGGTTCTTCGGTGTGAAGTGGGAGGTCAACTATGGCGAGGATACGTTGACGCTGACACTGCAAACGCCGGCGGGGACCCGCGGGACGGTGACGCTACCGGGTGTGGGCCCCCTCTCTGTCGACGGGCGTAGGCAGCCAAAATCTGGTGGCGGTTCGGTGAAGCTGGCGGGCGGGACGTATACGGTGAGCCGGAGGATTGCTGACGAAGTGGAGGGCTCGGCCCACAATGCCGCGCAGGACAATTGGCGGATTGAGCTGTGATTTCGCGAAATGGTGGAATTGAGATGATATTTTTTGATTCTGAAGACCATTTGTTGTATGTATAATTAGTAGTGCGATTGACGTGTCTTGTGAGCGCCCGTTGGAGGCCTCCAAGTTTGAACGTGAGAGATTCAATTTCTCAATGGACGCTCGTCGCTAGATATCCGATACTTGCGCCGTTCCTCTCTGCTGTTCCGCAGAAATCGCCCACATAAACCATTCATGGCATCAGATTTGTGGTCCTGCTGATGCCTTCTTGTTCTTATTGGTCAGCCTTTCCTTCAAGTTTTCCATGACATTCATTGTAGTATCCAGATACTAGGCTCACCCGAAACATTCTGAGTGTTCTCACCTGTCTAACTGTTACCTCTAACTTCAATGGCACCTCAACCATTTCCCCACTGAGGACTCCCTCATCTCCACCCTCTTCAATTCTAATTCTTCTCCTTGATACATCCCGGTGCTAAATGGGCCCGACGGCGTCCATGTTGATGCTTGCGCCATTTGGCGACTTGACAAATCTAAAGGGGGTTGTGCCATGTCCTCGAGATTGATATATATATAGATGTACCCTCCGCCTCGGGGTGAGATATTTCCCGCCAAGGGTTTTAGCAATCCAGACTTATTCGCAGGTATGTTGTTTGTTTTGTCCGGCTCCCCATTCCGCTTAAAACCATCATCTCATTTGTGATCCGAATTCCATCTGTTCCTCTTTCACTTCGGTGATCATGAAGGAGGCACGCGTGGGATCAAGCATACGAACGGGCAGATGATGCATTTGAGTAATGAGCTCCTCGCTAGCGCTATTTTTTGCCTCCTGCTTCGATCTGGATTTAAAAACGGGAATATCCATGTACAAGGGTAATAGGTCACCCCAGGCCGTGATCTCGTTTATTCTGGTTCATTAAGATTCATCGCCTCTGGCGCTTGTCTGGACCCGGGACATCAAAGATGGTTTCATCGAAGGTTTTTTGACGTCTTATATGCTCAGTATCTTCCGGGCAGTGCTCCTCCCCGTATTTATTGTCACGATGACACTCAACTGAGGTGGATCACTTTGTTCAATTATTCCTTGCACGTTCCTTCCCAGTCATGAGGCACAATCTTCGCACCGCCATATCTCGCATCACTATCCCTATCTGCTTGTGGTTCTGTAATGTCGTCTGGCATGGAGGAAACAATACTTTTATCCCTCGCGCGGCAATTTATTCAGTTGACCTATATGAGCGATTGATTATCTGGGAATCACAAAACGGGAGGACTCGTAACAGTCCGTAAACAATTCCCCCAAAAGAAATGCGGCGAGCATTTCGATGTTTACAGACTGGTACAACTCGGAACAGTGGATTGAGTTGCCAACGGAGTTTGAAAATTTAGAGGTGCCGTCAACTCTGATCAAATGCCATTATTTTTCCATTAAAGTCGACACCTCTTCCTCTCCGTTGCAGACTAAAATAAAAATTAGAGGCAAAGGTCGGGTTTTCTAGGAGCTAAATACTTCTATGTAAAGCAAATTTATTCAAATTACTGTAAAAAGTCGTGGAAGAACACGCGAAGTGCTTGCACATTTTTTGTCGTTGTATATGGACTGATGACGACTCTAAAGAACGGAACTGTCGAGTCTTGGTGTAGTCATCTACACCCATTCTGTTGTATATTAGCCTGTAATCTCCCTCGTCCACTGAAACATGGCACTGTTTGGATATCGGTCAGGGGGTTTCTTCTTGTTCATCCGACGGCCCGACGCCACAAAAACGGAGCCTTCATAGATATCAAGCCCAGAATTGCATATCTTTTGATTAATTCCGCTGACTTAGGAACAACAAAATTCACGAAATCCGATCAAGAGGGCGGAGGCCCGAGAATGCGAATCAAAATCGCCTTACAGGGACAGGTAGAGCTAACAGCAGATGATGCCGGTAAGCCCAGCCATGGGACTACCCATCTGTCGTACTTCTGCAAGATGTGATTTTGTTCGAGATGCTCGCGACATCCTCTTGCGGCTCCAACCGTGTACCAGACGGGCTTACTTCCTCTACCTAGTACCATGCTCGCGGCAGCGGAGTCTTCAGATATGCTTCGATAAAATTGATATCTGAACAGATCCAGCGCTGACATGATCGTCCGCTCTGGCCTTGCACTAGATAGGATAAGTATCAGGATAATATATTACCCTGGTAATAGCCGTGGGTTTTTTCGAATATAACACGCGTCGTGACATATCAGATCACATTCATCCAGTTAATGTTCGGAACACACTTCTTCAGGCTTGGAATCAGTTTGTACACAGCTATTCGAATCATTGTCACACCAATTTAATAGCTCCCTTCACAATCTCCATCGTGGATGACTCTGTGTTTCCACGCAGAGCAATAATCCGTTCCCTACAGGTCATGACTATGCTCGCAACCTCGTTGCTCATCAGCTTGAGCTCCTCGACTGTCAAAGGGGATTCTCGCGTACAGACGCTGACATACGCCTCAGTCGCTAAGTCGCGAGATAGGTCCTCTCGTTCACACAACATAATTCTCTCGACGGGATCGAGATCGGCCTTCAGCAAATTTTCGAGGGCAATCTGCTTGATTTTTGTCATCTCCCAGCGGTCAGCGAGCTGCAAGATGGCCCGCCAGGTACTCGGGAGTGCATCGTAAACAGTGACTGATCTGCAGGGCTGGAGTCACTCTGTGACTTGGAGAATGTGGAGCATGCCTACGGGTTATAGTACAGCCAAAGAAGGTGTTCGAAGTCCTTGCTCTTCACGCCGTCGAGATGGAAGATTGGTTCCGGCCCATCTGGCGCAATCTCTATGGGTGCCATATCGCGGAGCACCGGAGAATCGCGGTGCAAAAAGTATTCGTGAACTCTGAAGAGCACACCTTCCGCCTACGAGGATATTAGTGGACACGATTGGATGCATACAAGTACGACCGACTTGGAACATGATCATCCCATGGTCCCGAAGAAAGTAATGAGTGCTCTGTGTGCAGGGCTTTAGTTCGGGATTCATGAGTCCTTGGATGAGTAGAAGGTGTGCAGAGAGATAGAAAGACTGCACGGGCTTTTAAACGGTAAACCAAGCTGATGGTGGCGAGATGCATCCGGACGATGGGATGGGGGTCGCAAAATATCATCCATGATAATCATGTCGTGGGGCGGGGAAGAGAGTTCAACAATTCAGCATCCCGGGCTGCACTTTCCAGAAAGTCCTGGGTTTAACGCGGAAGAACAAGACATCTCTACATCCATTTAGGAAGGATTTGTGAAGCCGGCAGCGGGAACAAGTCGACGTTATTCCGGTCCGTCATCTGGAATGACCCCACGGGCAATTTGGATAAAGAGGAAGTCGCATGCTCCCCGTCGTCATTCGCGGTATATGGGCACCGTGGACATGATCGCTCTGCGGAGGCGGGTTCCGGGTTACTGGACCCAGCTCCATCGCCACGGATCAACACTGCCATGGGCTGTCGAGACCACACCTCGATTCCGGTTCTGCCCCTGATGATTAATAGTATCCCCAAATATACATGTCCAGACGGCTGAAAGCCAGAAGCCATGATCTACTTGACTTGTAGTTCGCAGTGGCCCATCAACAATTTTCAACTCCGACTGACTTGTCGGAAGACGATTTGGCATCATAGAAGGCTCTGGATGCTGATAAACCTCTGGCAACTAGGCTTTTTTCAGCGGGAACCACCGGTCAGGCAGATCACTGGCTTCCGGCTTTCAGCCGTCTGGACGTGTAACCTGCGAGCTTTACATACACTATGTTACAATTGGTTAACCATGTTTTCATCTGCGTTCATGTTGCATACATCCGTGCAGAAAGTTGCTAGTTGGGATCAGAGCCGTACATGTCATTGAAAGATGCCTGTGTTCCGGAGAGGAGAGTCTGGATCCGTGAGATTTATTTAACGCAGGGACCCTTTTTCCAGGTCTGCCATCAACCTGGAGCAGATAAATTTGCCTACAAGCAAACCGTAATACAGAATTATTCTCCATTAGGGAACCGCAGATATTATCAATATTACGTTCTGTGCGAGGTTGGCGGCCTGCGACATGTCATTGCTGGCAAATTCCGGAAACTGGAAGGAGGGCTATCATGCTGACGATCTCGCTCCTGCTATCCGCATCCCTGTCTCCTCTAGGATGCAGGTAGGTAGGTGGTATTACCGGCGGGGGTGTGAAATAGAATGAGGTGAATTGTGGGCTAAACACTTCCTTACCTCCTGCCAAGAATATGTCAGACTCGATGAAATTTTCGAGGATAATCTTTCGGGTGGATTGGCCCAGCGGCTTATCCAGTAGCAGATACGAATGTGGTTCAAATGTCAGAACAATGTTCAAGCGCCGCGTCAACATGCCGCAATGCCGCACTCTCAAATGGTCCGATGATCTGAATGATGATTAGTAAGCATACTGCCTTTTTGTTTATGACCCCTTGAAATAAAGCTGATAGGAAGGATCAGCGTCTTGGTTGTACCCCACAAGTACGCCCCTCAGCTCTCTCATGTGCATTTTGCGTCTGACCCTGAGCGGCGCATCGGCCTCCGACCTGCTCAACAAGCCCAAGAACCCCAGCGCTCCCCACAGGCATCGCGGCGCCCGTTCTCACCGCGCACGCCGCCCCATGGTACCCGGCAGCACCATCATGACCGACTCGGAAGCGGCTCCTGCGCCCGGCTCGGTTCCATGGAACGCCCAGAAGGACCTGCTCCTCGCCAATGTGTACAACTGGAGCGACAAGCTCAAGACCTCACGACGCCAGTCGGCTCTTTCGCTCCCCGAACACAAGGCTGCGTCTCCCGCCGGTCATTCAAACGGCATTCCGCCCCGCCTATCGTTTCCTCGTTTGAGAGTATTGGCAGTCGCCGCCCTAGCCTCGCGGATCGTCTGCAGCCGCTGGTTTAGGCTGCGCGACGCCCCAGCATGGCGGTGGATCTGGAGAACGGCGGGATCGGTGTACATTATGGCGTCAAGAACGGCGCCGCTGGCGACGCGCAGGAATCGATCTTTGTCATCAGCGAGGAATCCGAGGATGAGGACGATGGGAACGGCCACTAATCTCGCATTCTTTAGGGCAATAACGGTTCTACCGACTTCGGTCTCCCGCACGCCGCCCGTTTCTAGCTCGAGCGTCGGGTCGATCGGTGATCTTCTCCACTCATATGAAGAGCTCGTGGCCGGGCCGGTGGCGCCAAATCATGGCGCGGGCGCGGCCATGCAATGCCTGTTCAACCATATTTGGACGCATTTGTAAAACAAACCCACCAAGTAGAGAGCCCAACTATTCATTAACCACATACCCCGACCCCATTATTATTACTTACTTAAATTTCACCGTGCGACGGTGCAATCCTTACTCTAGATCTCCGCAGTGGCGAGACTTAACTTTATGGCTTGCAAAAACGGCGTGCGCCCGCCCAATTGGCCTTTTTGGCTCGGCTTGGCCCGCCAGGATCAATTTCGATGAAATAGCAGCCTAAATTGTTGCATTGTCAGTGTTGAAGTCACTGGCTCGTTTGCGATGAGTCAATCTGCTTAATTGTGGGACCATTTACGGTGGTAATGGCTTGGTAAATAAGCCTTGTTTAAATCAATTCTACAACAGTGGAACGATTTGAGGACAAGCCACACTCGCTGAAAAAGCCGATTTGCGCAGGCCAAAAAAGACATCACAGCCAAATTCAAACTTCGATATTGGGGCAAGCCAATTTTCCAAGCTAATTGGAATAGTCTCCCATAGCGGCGTACAAAGTTCGGATTTCATATTTGTAGTCCTCGATGACCGCTTGTCGTCGGGGTGTCATTTTTGCCGTGTATGTGAATCTAGATTCAGGAGGTCAGGATACGTTCGTAGCAAGTGGTGAAACCATCTCACGGTTTGTTTTTGTCGGCAACCAGAATCATCTGTGGAATTTATTCAACACTCGGGGGTTCCCGATAGCCGCACACTATTACTCACCTGCTTGAGGATCCGAGATTGTTGAGGCGCAAACTTGTTGATCTTTTCAATTGTAGGCCTGGCATTGGTCAGAATTATGTCTGTGGAACGAATATGCAGACAGACCAGATCAAATTCCGAAAAGTGGACAGCTGCGCCGAATCAGTTGATTCGATTTGGAAGGCGGGCTGGGGATCCACTAGCACTCCTGCATAGACATGGCCATCGCCGAATATTATTGCGGACACAATATGAGGATCCGAGGCGAGCATGTACTCTGACGAAGGATAAGCCATCGGACATGAATTAGCTCAACCATCCCACCTAATTCCACCGGGTTGGTCTGAGAACATCAGTCATTTATGGTTGCAACAGAGAGAGGGGAAGAATCACCTTTTCGCCGGTACTGTGAATTATTTGGTCGTCCTTACGACCGAATACCCTCCAATATCCGGCTTTGGTAGGGTGTGGCTCTAAGAGGTCGGACGTGGCATAGCCTTTGATCCCGCCGATCTCGATGTTCAAGACACTTGGGGTGCAAAAAGGGTTGGGCTAATCAATTGTATAAGCAGATTTGTTGATTCGTTGATCTGTGATCATACTTACCAGCAAAACAAGTTCGAATGTATTATTTCCGTGTGGGATCATTTCTGCCGTGATCCGCTTCGAGAACGTGAAGTAGTTCCAACCGTGTTCGACAGATTCTATTGGACTATGAGAATTTTCCATCAAGTTCGAATAATAAAGCAACCCACCAGGCAGCAGCGGGCTGACGATTCCGCCTTCGGTCCTGATTTTTCACACGTTCGGGTTTACTACTAGGTAGGCGAATAAAATCACATACATTCCGTATCCGGAGAAAACCGTAACCCCTTGTGAGGCCATGTAATCCCCGCTTTCCTGGTTCAATGGGGCGCCACCGAGGAGCTGAATCCTGTCATATTAGCGCAAACAATTAACAGAACCAGAACGTACAAGACCAGTCCGCGTGGCCAGCCACTTGACATCTTCGTTGTTCCGACACCAGGCCTGAGAATCGCATATTAGCTCCAGAATGATAGATACAGAAAAACAGAACGCACATCAACATACGATGGTACCCCGAAGATGATATCACTGCTAGTGGCTTGTGCTCCTCGCATAACACTCTCTGGAGTCAGCATGGGCGGTGACGAGGTGGGTTCAAATACGCTGTAGACCAGACCGCACGAGGCCTAAATGAGAGCTCGAAAATAAGGTTAAACTCCATGGATTATGTGACTCACGGCCCACAAGATTTGAGCAATACCACTCGCTGTGGATCGTATTTCAACATCGTAAATGGAGCCGCAGAATCTCCGAGTCGTACCGTGGTGCATAGGAATCAAGTGGATACAGAGGACTATATTGGTCAAATCCCGTTCACCAAACCACGGAATTAAGGCGGTCTGCAAACACTGGCGATTGGACCAGGAAAGCAGTTTAGGGAAACTAGTCGAACCTTCGAAAAGCGCCGATATCAATTGGTAGATGATCCTATCCAAGGAATCACTCACCCGACGAGTGCAGCAGACAGGCGACATCATCGAGTCCGTCGGCCACGTATGGAATATCTCCCGGGACCACCACCTTATCGTGCTCAAATAAGTCCTCAAATGACGGGATAAGGGATACACCAGGGGCGGCGGTCTCTGGATATTGATCTTGCAGCGTTTGCATAGCTGCTGTGGCAAGATCGGATGTCGTTGGACAAATCAGAAGGTAATTCGCGCCAGCTTTGGCGAGGAGGTGCGCGATGGCCGGCGGAGAAAGGCGCGGAGAAATCGGAAACACGAGATAATTGGCGCGGAGACAGCTCATGATGAGAATGAAATATGTGATTGTGTCTGAAGTCGGTGCCTCCCAGTCAGCATGAGGTCGTGCGGTAAATAAGACCTCATAATTACCTGGCGAAGCGAGAATGGACACAACAGGCTTGGGACCCCTTCCAGACAGCCATTTAAAGCGACGTCGAAGGATTGTGGATCCAACATATATGGCTTGAACTGCTTCTGGCCAGTAAATCGTCCTTGTTGAGCCATCTGCCTGGGCATAGACAAACAACCGATGGTTGGGTGTATTCAGGAAATGCCAGTCATACACCTGCGCAATAGTAAGAGTGCCGTCCAGAGGTGGAGAGGTGAAAGTCAGGGACGAAAGTGCTTGAGTTGGAGGGGGAGTAGGAATATGATCCATTTAGGAGAGGTTTGTCGGTACAAGTTCTTCTGGCCCGTATTTAATGGCTGACCGGTATGGCACAAGGGGCAAAGGGAATCTCTGAAAGCAAGTACAATACTGGTGCATTCCGTCAATCAGCGTATGCACCGGTCATGCGGCAATTACGCACCGTTGGGTCTGGATCCTAGTGGCAATATGTACCTTCCGGGGCTAAATGGCTGCACGCCATCACCACACTCTCGCCACAAAGAAAATCCCACATTGAGCCGCTGAGCTGTATGGCGCTCCTGGCGACCAGCGTTGAGTCGATCAGTATAGCTCGGCTCAACTCCAGCTTCTTTTTCTGGAATTCTATGACTCTATTCGGTCCAGCTGAGTCTAAAATCGGGATGCGTTCGACGCGTCAACTTCCCCGTGTTGCACGGCTCCGGGATTGCATATGTGGAATGAGTTCACCCCGTCCACTGCGCACCTCTCAGTGATACCCTTCAAATGGTCAGTCTTCGGTTCCTCATTGGGAGGTTCGAGATCATCGGAGATATACCGCTAAGCGACGCACAGTGACGCAGAGTTGGCGTATACGTGATGTTTAGGCGTTAATATAGGTGATATTTAGGCAGGAAATTGACTTTTATGGTACAGGGCCGTTTTTCCCGGGGGTATATTTTTTGATCTGACTCCGTGTAGCTCGGCTCAACACCAGCCTCTTTTTCCGGAATTCTATGACTCTATTCGTCCAGCCTGAGTCTGAGATCGGGACGCGTTTGAGGCGTCAACTTCCCCGTGTTGCACGCCTCTCGGATTAAATCTTCAGAAGTTCCTCAGAGTGATCCTCATAAGTTATAAAAGATTAGTGGAGACTTGTTTCATCACGTCAAATTCATTATATTACATTTTACTCGTGAATCCAAGTCCCAAAACCTTGAGTGCTTATCTGTCTAGTCAAGAACAATCACCTCCCCCATGCAACGCTTTATGTGTGTTTTTAGCGAAGTAGAGGTACTTAAAATGAAATCTACATTCGGAACATTGTTCAAAGAGACCCATCCAAGCAGTCTCCGAAACCCCGCCACCGGCCAAGACGCTCCTCACCCTCGGGCCCCATTTGAGATGGCAGGCCTGAGAAATATTCTCCCTGGGGATGCGCGAAGGGCCTGCGATTGGAGTAAAGCGAGCCGGTGTCGTCAGGGGAGTGGATAGCTGGCGCGAATAAATATCGTCGATTTCAAAATACCTGGCATTTGAGGATGAGATCGACTTCTGATAGCGTATGTACGGGGAACTGTGGCGACACTTTTTCTCTGGGATTTATATGTAAGAATTGATGTTTTCCGGTGCCAGTGATGTTTAAAATAATATTACCCTGACGCGAAAGAGCACGGGGGACGATCGGACGCACGTATAGATTTTGTGATCAAAATCAAGTATTATTAAATCGGCCATCTCTCTCGGCGTGCACCTAACGGGATATAAGTATAGCAGGGTATTATACACTCCAGGAAAGACACACACCTCCAAAACGCAACCACCGATTACCATGATCCTCAGCACCCCGATCGTGTCACTGTCTGGGAGATTGGTGCTAAGTGCACCAACAGAAGCCCACGACGAAGCTGTCACTATGCTAGACAATGACCCTGGGTCGACGGCCTTCCGGCCCTTCGTGCCCGCAATAGTTACCGTCCAGGATATTCGGGCGCGACGCATATCAGCGGCCACCAATCCAACAATCCTCCTCCTCGTTATACACACGAGGCCCCAAGCAGGCTGCGAGCCTGAATTCGTTGGCGAAGGCAAGATATACCATATGGACCATTACTACGGCAATTCATGCGAAGTTGGGCTGGTTCTGAGCTCAAAATATATCGGGACAGGGATGGGACGCGATGCTACGCACTCGTTGCTCAGCTTTGCCTTCGAAGAGCTGCAGTTCCATCGAGTTAATTTTCGTGTGACGCCGGACAACGTGAACCTTCTTGGATGGATGGAGCGGATTGGTGCCACATTTGAAGGAATCGCACGGGACGGCTCGTGGGATGGAAATGGTGGGTACAAGGACGTTATCAACTTTAGTATGCTGGACGGAGAGTGGATCGGAGGTCTCAAGGGCAGGATGGGGAGAAAAATTCTCGGAGCCTAAGAAGACGGAGAACTTTTTCAAAAAATCCGAGAAAATATAGCTTCATTGCAAGTCGGACTCGAGTTATCCAGACTCGGAGCGGCCAATTGAAACCAGTGGTGCAAACAACAAGTTATTCCAATGTGAAAATGTCGATATTTGACTCGAGTTCAAAGGGGGATGTAATCTAGAAGCATTTCCGACGGCCGTGTAATCCTACCTACCTACCTACCGAGTGATCATCATCCGTGCGACATTATGTAAGGAATTTTCAAAGAGACAAGATAGGACCCCGGCATATCCCTATAGAGGTCCGATTTTTATGCGTACGGATTTGGACCCAAAATGGGCTGAATGTCCCATCCGGGTGCGTACGTTTCGGGCAAAAAAGTTCGCCATGTCCCATCTATTTTGACGACGGAAATTGGCCGTCGGACCTGATGTCCGATACACTTGGCGTACATCTTGAGGCTCAATTCTTCGCACCACCGCAAAGATTTTCTGAGACTGAAGTTCTACATAATAAACTCCCTAGCATATTCATTTCAACGGTCTTATTATATACTCTCTCAAGAGCCCCAATTGAATTGATGATCACGTTCAATTTGCGCGAGTTTACGTGGCGCCGCTCAAGTTCTTTACTTACATTGTATTTTGCGGCACATTTCGCATCCCGGCTCCGCCCCCAGGATGAGACGGCAGCACAGCGATACGCTGGGCTGACCATAGCCCTATGGAGGCAGTGCTGTCAGCTTGTCATCTGGGGAATGTGCGGGTTGATTTTGTCTCTTTTGTTACATGCTGGTTCGTTGTCAAACCCATATGTACTACCAATATCCCCACCTGACTTGGCGCACCAGGAAAAGGGTCCTCAAACTCAAACTGCGCAACAACATGCAGCTTGGGTGTTGCATCAGGCGTGTACCATACTAGACACATTAATATTCATGCGGATGGAGACGCGTCGGCAGTAGAAGAGGGCGGGGAGGACTGAATACATACCGGACATGTACTACATATGTTGACGGAATTGTGTCTGACGGAGGTACGATCTGCTATGCTGACGCAAGTGCGCCGCCAAGATGTCCCATCCGCTATGCGGACGGATCTGCTCCCAAAGCATGCTACCCGATCCAAGTGCTGACGGATCGGGAGGATGCAGGGCTGTACGGAAACGCCCGAAATCCGGCGAATGGGATCGGACCTCTATAGGGATATGCCGGGGTCCTGACAAGATTGCGCGGCAATCAGCTGTCATTTCCACAAAAACGTGCAGCGACGGAACTTGAATATTCTGTCTTTCTGGCTCCGGGAGTGGCGGCCAAGCTATTGTGTTGCTACTTCTCTTGCTCCTCCGATCTGTGGCAACTGGTGGCCCGGGGTACGGGTATCCTCATCCGAGGCGGCAGTAGACTGACAGTAGACCTGCAGCTGCATATCCGCACTGCCATTCGGCTCCTCTTGCTCCTCCGATATGTGGCAAGGGTACCGGTATCCTCATACGAAGCAGCAGGAGACTGACAGTAGACGGGCCACTTCACAACTTCGACTCCGTTCATGCTGTCGCTTCAAGCCTCCCCACAAAAACAGCGGCAGGCCGGGCTTGTATAGTATTATCATGCATTATGCGCACATGGAGTAAAATCCTCGCCGCCCTACACGAATTAAATTTGATCTGTTTCCTCAGTAAACCGTGCATTTCTCCCAAGAGTCAATTGTGCTCGGGCCACTCTACAACTTCGACTCTGTTCATGCTGTCGCTTCAAGCCTCCCCACAAGGCGGCAGGCCGGGCTTGTATAGTATTATCCTACATTATGCGCGCATGGAGTAAAATCCTCACCGCCCTACACGAATTAATTTGATCTGTTTCCTCAGTAAACCGTGCATTTCTCCCAAGAGTCAATTGTGCTTGGGCCACTCCACAACTTCGACTCCGTTCATGCTGTCGCTTCAAGCCTCCCCACAAAGGCAACGGCAGATGGGGCTTGTATAGTATTACCCTGCACTATGCGCACATGGAGTAAAATCCTCGCCGCCCTACACGAATTAAATTTGATCTGTTTCCTCAGTAAATCGTGCATTTCTCCCAAGAGTCAAGCGCACCAACTTGAAGTGACGGCCATTGTATTAGACATCGGGTATCTTCCGTCTCCGGCCGGTGGTCGCTACTTTACTCGAGGTACTATTGACTTTACCGAACTTACAGTCATATAACCAGACTTGGGTCAATGAAATCTAGGAATCGATGTGTCGTACTCCCATCCGAAAACAGGACTCCGAGGGGGGAATCCGAACAGTGAGCGATCCGCATGTGGTACTCCGAGTCAGTATATTAAGCAGCGAAACTGAGGAACGATCCCACCTTTCCCAGTGATATCTCGACCATGAGTCCCAATGGAATTGCTATTGTGAGTCCCAAGGGGACAGCTGACCAACGCATCTTATGATCATACCTCAGGTTGGAATCGCTGCTCAACTGCCCTCGGGAACCGCTTCATCGGAGGATTTTGATTACACGTCGTTCTGGGACTTCCTTGTACGAGGAGGAAAAGCTTATGAACCACTGGCCAATATATCGGGTAACCTCGTTCAGTACGTGAAGAGGATATCTTCCCGAATGATCCTACTCATGCATCATGCACATTATAGAGCCGGGGCGCAAGTACAATTGCCCACTGAGGGGGCTTTTCTTAAGAACGCTACAAGCTTTGACAACATTTCCTTGGGAATCAGCACTAAAGATGCCCGAGTCTTTCCCTCTAGTGCCAGGCGTTTGTCGGACTTGTCGTTCAAGGCCCTCTTGGATTCCGGAATCGACTACCGTCGTCGTACGATTGGGTGTTTCATGTGCGGAAATATAGGCCTTATGGAGGAGGTGAGTACTCTTCTCGACTCGTCCAACCGTTCAACTTTGCTGATACAGACAATTTAACGCCAGAGTGCTTTTGACGCCGACGGGAGTCTTTCTTACGAATCATATTCGATTGCGAATCGAATATCATATGCACTTGACCTCACTGGACCATCCGTCTACCTGAACACTGCTTGCAGCTCCTCTTTGACTGCAATGCATCTAGCCATCAGCGCGATAGAAAAGGGAGACTGTGCTGCCGCACTCGTCGGAGCAGCACAGATAAATCGGGAGTAAGCGTCTTGGTAATACTATACAGATGTAACTCTGAAAAAGCAAAATCAAGCTCGATACAGTGGGCGAGATACGTACAAAGCGGAATCCTGTCGGCAGATGGAATGAGTAGGCCGTTCGATGCCGCAGGCAGAGGGTTCGTAGTTTCTCGCGTCCCACAGATCAACCTTTGATAGGCTTCCAGGTTCGGCCGTGGGGAAGGCGGTGTTGTTGTTGTCCTCAAAAAGTTGGAAGATGCCATTAGGGATCATGATCACATTTACTCTGTCGTAAGTTCAATCCTATCCTTCGGGTGTATCTCATGCTTTCGTGGCAGGCCTTAGGTTCTGCGATCAATTCCACTGGATCCCGGATGTTGCCCAACGCCCCTAACGGGGTTGCCCAAGAAGAATGCATTCGCAAGGCCTACATGAGGGCTGGTTTGAATCCCAGGGATGCCGATTATGTCGAACTACATGCTACTGGTCGGCGATCTTCCATGCTCATTATGACAAATATGTCCTGACCAGTCACCAGGAACCGCCGTAGGAGACCCTGCCGAAGTAAACACTGCTTGTAAAATATTTTCTGCAGACGGTCCTGCCGTTTTTGGATCCGTCAAGGGGAACATTGGGTACGAATGATAAAAGTAATAACTTCCTTGGCCTTAATTTTTCCAGTCACCTCGAAGTTGCCTCTTTTCTGGCCTCCCTCGTCAAAGCCTGTTTGATGTTTGAGCATGAAACTATCCCTCCCACGGCTAATTTATTGAGCCCCTCTCCCGCCATCGACTGGGGTGCATTCCATGTCTCTGTACCTGTCGAACCCACCCCGCTTGGCTGTCGTTCTTCCTCAGGACGCTCAATTATCTCATTATCCAGTTTCGGTGTGGGTGGAGCTATGGGGCATGTGGTTCTGCAAGCACCCCCTCCGACCCCAACCACGGAGGAGTTTTCGACTGGCCCGATTTTATTTGTGGTCGGGGGTCTCTCTTCAAACGCAGTTGAACAAATTTCGCGCGGCGTCTTGGAAATGGGTTCTGGTGATCTCAAGGCTCTCCGCGAGTGCGCTGTTACGCTCTCACGACGGGCTCGCCAGTTTCCATGGCGGAAATACTTCATTGCCCCTACCTCAGCGCACACACCCATCGCACCTCCAACTCTCATTCCATCGGAAGCCCCCCCGATTTCCTTTGTCTTTAGTGGGCAAGGACCGCAGTATTTCGAAATGGGCCGCCAACTTTTTGAGGAATATCCGGTTTTTCCGCAATACTATCGTTGAAATGGATGAGGTCTACCGTCGCGTCAGAGGTGTCTCTCTCATTCAATCAACGGGACTTTTTTCGCCGGCGGGATTGCGATCCGTTGCTCCGACAGTGTTTCTTCACGACTCCAAATGGCCTGCTACTATTACCCATAGCGCCATCACTATGGTTCAAATGGCGTTGTTCGACCTATTGAAGTCGCTTGGTGTTGTACCCAACATGATGTTGGGACATTCGGCTGGGGAAACAGCCGTGCTGTATGCATCCGGTGCGGGCCCCAAAGAGATGGCCATGGAGATCGCCATTGCGAGAGGAGAGGCCATGAAGTGCACAGAGAGCGAGACGGTCGGGATGGCAACGCTTGCCTCTAACGCTGACGAGGTCTCGGCGCTCATTTGGCGCGTAACTGCGAATGAAGCCGGGATTCTCGAGATATCATGCTTGAACTCTCCTCAATCTACTAGCGTCTCAGGTACCGCCAACCTCCTCGACAAACTAGTTGTGTTAGCGAAGTCGGAAGGGATATCCGCCCAGCGTCTGCGCACTATGGTTCCGGGCCACTCATCTTTGATGGACTGCATCAAGCAGGACTACCTTGCGCGGATGGACGACATATTTGCGCGCTATCCCGGATCTCATGTTCCCCTCATTCCGGTATATTCTACATGCCGCAAGGAAGAGTTTGTCGACTCTTTCTCCCCCAACTACTTCTGGGACAATTGCAGGAATGCCGTGCTTTTTAGCAAGGCTACTTCCCATTCGCTGGCAACCTCTCCCATATTTTTGGAAATCTCTTGTCACCAAGTATTATCCACGTCCATCTTGGGACATGGGGTCCCAATGAACCGGGTGCTTTGTCCCATGCGCAGAATGTCTGCGAACAAGTCGCCTTCTGTTGCGCTGACGGAGTTGGAATTTTTATTGGGTACTCTCGGTCGCCTGTCCCTCCTCGGGGTAAATTTGCTCGACCTCACTGGTCTCTATGGACCGTCTAGATTTAAACCGCAGCTCATTGACCATCCCCTCACTGACCGTTCCATCCCGCCCCCGAAATCGTCCCTCCGTGCTGCCGTGTCCACTATTCACAACAGCGGTCCCCTTTCATCTTCAAATCTGTATATCAACCACGCCAGTCATCCTGACCTCGCTCAGCATGTTATCAATGGTGCGCAAGATATTTTAACTGTCCCATTAAACTCATTGCCGTACCGGTACAGGTGAACCCATCCTTCCGGCAACGGGATTCATCGAACTGGTATGTGATAATGTGGCCACATTATGCTGCGACTGATATCTGATCATTAGCTTCTCGAATCGGGGGCCAACGTCCTCTCAGATGTTGAATTTGTTTCAGTTCTGTCCCTTGCCCAGACTCCGCCACTGGAAGTGAGTCTGCAAAGACTACATTCAGCCTGGTCGATTACCACGAACATGGTGTGTAAAGAGGCTCATGTATGTTATCCGTTTGTTAATCGGACTGGATTGCCAGGGGTCCCACGAGCGGGAGCATGCTCGCGGGTTGATGGATAAATTGGCACCAAAAAGACCCGCGCCGGTGTTGGATTATGAAAACGTATTGAAGCGCCTTCCCATACTGGACTTGAACGGTGAGATAGACTGTTTGTACCCCAAAAGAGTTCCTCTTATGTTTGGGATAGGCTTTTACCCATCTCTCGCGCCGCTGATGGCCTACGGTCCTCCATTTCAGCGACTGATGAGATGTCACGGTGGTCCTGGGGAGGCAATTGCAGAAGTCGAAGGACCCACCCCAGAGGAATTGTACGTGGAACGATTCGTTTCTGCTGCTGTGCTCATCGCCCCCCGTCCTGGAGCAGATCATCTGGATACTTGTTGCACCCAGTTATTCTAGATGTCTGCTTGCACGTCGTGCTCCACGGAGAAGTATCGAAGCAGGTATCCAAAGACGTCATGTATCTCCCATCGGGGCTAGAGCATTTGATTTTTCACCGTCGCAAACACGGCTCAGGAAACTGGTTCTCCCACATCACTCTCCGGCAGTGGACACCAGGTATTCTCCATCGGTTTAAATTTGCGCACTGCTTGATATCTCGTAGACTCTCGCTCGTATGATGTCTTGATTACAGACTCGTCAGGGCTGGCACTGTGTGAAATGAGCAAACTGACCCTCAAGAAGTTCATTTCCGCCGAACCTACAAAAGTCAAACGGAGATTCGATCTAGTCTTCCAGCCGGTTGCGATGAATGCCAACCTTCCCATGCTTCCTACGGCATTCGTACAATGCGCGGACACGCTTGAAATCCAACTTCTGCACGAGGCGCTGGACTCTCTCGCAATATCCACGCTATCCAAGTCATTGAACCACGACTTGGTCATAGGGGACGATGTATGATTTTATTGCATGATCATGACGACTTATTGATAGTTGTAGGTGTCTCGTCGGAGGTATCTGGCCTTCGCACGGGGAACGCTCAAGACGCCTCGAAAAGACATAGACCTGTCTCCCACACTCCTCCAGAAATTACGGGACAAATGGCCGCATCATTTCGAGATTACCACGCGAATTTCGGCAGTACACGAATCTGTGTTTGAAACTCCGAAGGTAATGCCGCATGTAAGTTCCTAACCATGGCTGACATGACATGACGACAGCATGGCGTGAATGCGTTGTACTCTGATGACCTCATGGTCAAATTCTACTCCAAGGCAAACCAAACCAGCAATGTCTGCATGGAGGCCACGAAAGCAGTTTTCTTGCATCCTCAAATCCCTCCAGGAAAACGGCAAGAAATTCATCAAGGTTTTGGAAGTCGGTGCCGGTTTGTACTCGCCACACGCCTCCCTCACCCAATTGCTTATTATTCCGTCTGCAGGAACTGGGCTTTTGACTTGCCATCTCATCGAGGAACTGAAACAACATCCCGATCTGTTGGTCGAGTACACCGTGACAGACATTTCATATACCGTGATTCCTTGAACTGACTTCGTGTGTAATACGTGCTCATGATGTCTTCTCTATCAGCTCGTTTCTGAACTCGCCCGGAACACAGCCTACAGATCGATCATACCTAAGGCATATGATCTCAACAAGGACCCCGAGGCTCAGGGAATACACACGAACTCCTACGATGTGGTGGTTGGGCTGCACGTCCTTCACGCGACTCCTTTTGCAAAAGTGTGCCTCGCCTCGCTTCAGAATCTCATTGTACCTGGTGGTTCTCTTCTCATAGTCGAGCTTGATCGGACCGCATGGATAAATAATCGGGCGGGCACTGTCTGGTTCGACTTCATCTTCGGGTCATTCGCTGAATGGTTCGGTTACCTCGACGGTCGTGATCATTGCTCTATGCCTCCAACCACATGGAAGAAGCACCTGGAGGCCGTGGACTTCATCAACGTTCAGATCTGTACGGAGGACGGAGCTAGCGGTCACGAATTCTTCTTTGTCGCTCAAAAAGCGCACTCGCATGGCACTCCAAGTTTGGATGCTGGCACCGACCTCCAGCACATTTACTCATACGAATGTGGGAACGAAATCGAGCTACAGCAAAACCTTGGGTATATCGATACCGCGGTTCCGAACACAATTTATCTGTTGGCTATGCGAGGACGGGATGCGGACGCTGCTCTCGGTTTGTGCAGTTCGCTGAGGCAGGAAATTCCATTGTGGAATATCCGTCTGGCAATATTAGATTCTGGGATGGATCTCTCCGACCCTATTCCGATGCTCATTCGGCATATGAACACATTTAACGCAGGAGATACTGTTGTATTATTTGACGCCGACGGTGCTGCGCATGTTCCCCGCGTGGTGTTGTCTCCCCCTCCAATTTCAACCACGCCGTGCGTGACCACAGTGCCGATCCGGCGCACCATTGGGGACACCTTCCGGGCTGGCTCTACCACTACTCGTCTCAGATCTCGTGCCGCTCCCCCCGTTCCGAGGCGACTGTGCTTATATCCTCCTTGGCGGAATTGGCGGGCTTGGAATTGATCTTGCTGTCTGGCTGTATCAGGTAATTCATTCATTCATTCCCCAACAATTGAGCCCAGCAGGCTGATCATAGATTCTAGCACGGAGCGCGACACCTCGTTCTTACCTCCCGCAGGGGCATCGAGTCCCTACATCCAGTAGAAGACGCCATAGCGTTGGCCCAAGTTGCATATTTGCGAACTCTGAATGATCTCAATCTGCGACTGGAGAAGTGCGACGCCACCGACGTCAAACAGATGAATGTTTTGCTTCACAGCTCGCCCATCCCCATCGCCGGCTGCTTCCTGATGACCCTTGTTCTCGCTGATGCACTGTTTTTCAAACAAACACACGACACATTCAATAGCGTCTGGAATTCCAAGCCCAGAGCGTTAGGAATTTTTGCGGGGCAGGTTGAAATTCAATCGCTTGACTTCTTCGTTGCGCTGTCATCGATCAATGGACTTATCGGAACGCCAGGACAGTCGAACTATACAAGGTCAATTTTGTTTTCCAGTTTGCAAAGCCGTGGCACTAAATCCATTATATTACAGCGCTTGCACGGCCGTGGACGGCATTCTGGCTGATTATCCCAACGCCTTTTCTCTGATAGTTCCGGGTATTGTAGACGTTGGATACCTTGTCAGTCTTGTCAACGCGCTTCCTTAGACCTCACTGACAGTTTTGCAGGCCCACCCGAAGTTGAAGCATGTTGATAAGGATGGCTTTGCTTCTATATCGGCGGAAGGTATCTCGGTGTTCTAGTTTCACAATGCGTCAACTTGAACTAATTCAGTGATGAATTTTTCTAGCTCTATGGCGTTGCCTTGAGGACGGCCTTCGCAAACTGGACCATTCCCCATTCAATCAGTATATCCCTGACCTCAACTGGGCCGCTATCGACAGGGTTTTCGGCCTTCCTATCACGTGTCGCCATTTACTCTCTCCCCTTTCTCCTAAAGTTGTCAGCGCGGAATCCAATCAGAATTCTCCGTCCTCCAACGCCCCCACGGGGTTACTTTCTCAAGTCTTGGAGCTTCTCGAGGTCTCTGCATCCGACTTCGATACCACACAGCCCCTGATGAAGTACGGTCTCGACTCCATCGGCGCGGCGAAGCTTGCGTCCATTCTCCGCCCCTATGGCTCTTTCTCGCAGATGCAGCTACTCGCAGGCGCCACCTGGTCCAAGATCGAGCCTCAGCTGCAGTGCACCACCAATACCAATGAGCCGTCGCGAGAGTCCAAGGGCGTATTAAATTTTGAGTTTCCTCAACAAACCACCCAACCGCTCGTGCAAATCTGCAGCGGACCCGGGACCCCCACCATCATTGTTCCAGGCGGCAATGGTACCATCGGGGTATTCTTCGCCCTCAAGGAACACTTTGTGGGCCCACTTTGGGCGCTACAGGTTACCGAGACCACCCCCCAGGAAACATTCGAGGACTTGGTTGGATTTTGGAAACGACAGATCACTGAAAAGGTGACCCATGGTCCGTGCCGACTCGCATCCTTTTCGCTCGGCACAGTATTTGGGGTCGCATTGGCGAAGATGTTGGAGGACGCAGGGAACGTGGTTGTCGAGCTCATTTTCATTGATCACTGTCCCGCCCTTTGGGCGGAGTCCGACATGATGTGGGGGGCAAGGACGGCAGCAGAAATACGGCGCTTGGCAGACAATTCCAGGGACTCCACGCTGGGCCTGCTCGATAATGATCCCGCGGTCAGTTCGGAGATACTTGCGAGCTATCGAGCTGGCACTGTTCGTGGCTTGTCGAAGGCAAATGGCGCCACCACGGCCCGGGACCCCAGAGCGTTGGTTCTGATTCTATTTAGGTTCCTCCAGGAGTTTTACCGAGCTAATGGGGAGAAATCCGACGCAGCATTCAATACTTGGCTGTCCTCCGTTAAGGCCTCGTTGGTCCTGCTTGTTGCCGAGCATGGTATTGTGCGGTCTGAGATAGGCAGGCGATTGCCGGATCTCGGGGCCAGCCGCCTTTCGAAACCAGTGAGGGTCCATTACCTTCGTGGAGTGGGGCATTTCGGACTTTTCGGAGATGAGGGTGTAGCGCAGATACTGGCTGGATCTCTGAACACGTAACTATGCGTATTTCTGCATTATTTCTGCAAACATTGTGTAAATACTGATTGAATTGAAATTTGACGACGCCAGTAGTAGAATATTTCAATAATTTTTGATTTACCTCACGATTCTGGCTCGACAGAGTCGACACTGATAGAAGTGGGGGGAATTGAAAAAAGTCAAGAAATAGATACACTAAAATATTGCGTAAACTTTGGGAGTGCCTGGTTTAAGCTTCCGCCGTTCACGCCTTTCGATACTGAGGAAAAGTTCGAAAAAAAACTATTCCCGAGTTTAGAAAACTCCGAATTAAAGATTGCATGCTTCAGGCGTAATTATAAGAACATATGAGCGGTTTAAATGAAGGGAAGTGTCCGTGTCCGAAGTGTAACTATTCAGAGCAGGCCACTTGAGCCCGTCGGTCTGCGGCGGCGGCGTCGTGTGGCTAAAATTGACTTCGGAGTCGTGTGCAAACTCAGTGTCCACACAGTTAGCCGCTTGCTTCCTGCCACCACCCTGCCCACGTACTTAAGCCGTTCATGAACACCGTGAACTACTCAAATGTGCTCGATATTACTTACCTCAACCATTTTCAGGACGTGGTGCGTCGAAATTTCGGCTTTCTTTGACGTTTCAACCCATGCCCAAGTTAAAGCTTTCCCCGCGGTCCTGGTACAAATACACCATTTTTTCTCTCCAAACAGCACATCGAGAACGTTTCGTCTCTCTGTCTCACCTGCCCCGACGAGCTGCGACGGTATTTCGATTTTCAACGCCCCGCCAACCGCGCCATTTCAAAGCGTGAGTCTCGCTCTTGCTCCGCTAATGCTATTCTTCCTTAAATTTACTAACCCGCTCCTCCAGAATCTAAACATTCTTCTGCCCCCGCGGATGTTATTCGATTTTGGCCGTGGTAAATAAATTCCATTCCATTCATATTGTCTCTATTTCTCATTCAGACATGCCCAGCGTATTTGCTACTCTACCGGACATGTTTGGCCGCGCTCCCCGTTCTAAGATTTCTTTTTGATTTCTGTGCGTCCCGCGAGAAATGTTTCATACATCCGTGAGGCCTCAATTTGGTTCTACTTTCAGTATTTCCAACTGTTTTCGTATTCCTGTGTGGCGATTCTCGGCCTTCTGCTCTCAATGCCGTGTTAGGTAGAGTCCTGTAGCGCCGCGCCCGGCCTTTTGATTTTATTTTTGTATGTTGGTTTCCGTGAGTTTCCAATTGTGGTGATGTTCTGTGATTCATGCTTACATTTACTGTGACGCGGGGTTTCCTGACACTTGGCTGGCGCGCTCACATCTTTATTTTGTTTTCGGACTTCCCATTGCGGGTTGCTGATAGATCGGTTCCGTCAACCATCCACCAAATATTTTATATTTCGCCGCAACAGACTAAATTCAGCGTGCCTTATGATCGTCACAATTCATTCTGAGCATTCAAGTGGATTGAAACCGCACTTGCAGCGAAGTTAGTCAAGTGAACAATTGATGGTAACGATGCAACATGATCATGATGTGGCGATCTCGAGTCTACTCAACGGGGCACATGGTGTAGTTGGTTATCACGCTCGCTTAGCATTTATGCGGTCTGCGAGAGGTGTTGGGTTCAATTCCCAATGTGTCCATTTTGCCCTTTTGGTGTTTTTTAGTTCTGGTAGCTTCCGAACATGACCTCGGCGAGACGAAGTTGTACAAGGGCGTATTGCCGGGAAACAGGCCTTCATGCTTGGACGTTCCGCCCATTCTACGTGCAGTAGTAGTAGTAGTAAAGTGCGCCGGATGACTTTAGTACTCAGGTTGGTAACCACAATCGATCAAATGAACTCACTTGAAGCTATAGATTCCTGGCATCCAGAGTGCCTCTCCGAAAATTCTCCAGGTTAAAGGGGTACTCGAGGCGGCTGCAGGTGAAGCACCGTATCGGACGCTGTCGCAACATGAGCATCAACCAGCGAATTCAACTTCAAACCAAATATATATATTTCATTGTACCGCACTAAATTCGGTCAGTGGTTTGCGGCTTCATCCAGCACATTCAAGTGGATTTACGCACTTGCAGCTGCAGCAGATTAAATTCAGCCTCTATCCCATCGCATTCAAGCGAGCGATGTAAAGTTGATCAAACAATTAATGGTAACGATGCGACATGATGCACGGATTTGGCCCCTGTTCAACGGGCACATGGTGTAGTTGGTTATCACGCTCGCTTAGCAATCAGCGGTTTGCGAGAGGTGTTGGGTTCAATTCCCAATGTGTCCATTCTTTTGTTGCTTTTTTGGTTTTTTAACTTTGAGCGAAAGCATGTTTCATTTTTGACACTTGCCATTGTGCGTGTCATGTACTTCCAAAGTTATGCATAGACAAGGCTAATAACTATGCGCTTCGGTGCAAGATAGAACCAGAATAATTTCTTTTGGGCAGCTAATTTGTCTCGGCTTTCTGGCCGTAGCGTTCTCCAATGTTCATTTCCGTTCATAACATTTCTTCATGTCTTTGAAGATTCCCTGGATGTCATTTTGAATGTGTCAGGAGTACTGCTCCCGAACATTTGACGTGCTCCACTGCGTCATGTGCCCCTAGAGCCTAGCTTGGCTGTCTCTCTTCCTGCGCTCACCATCTTCCTCGTATCCTCCCTCCCTCTACTCGTCCCCGCCTAATACCATACCACTCTCATAGCCATGGCCAAGAAGAACACCCCCGCCGCCGTCTCCGCCGAGGACTCGCCCCTCTCCGTCGCTAGCCACGCAACGGACGCCGCCCAGCGCAGTGCCGACGCCGCCAAGCTCGCTGCCGAGGCCGAGGCGGCCGCAGACCAGGCCGCCGCCGATGCGCAGAAGGCTGCTGCCGCTGGTACGTGCTTGCTTTGGATATACGTTTTACTGGCAGTCTTGACTGAATACTACCCCTATAGAGGAGGCGGCGGCCATCGCACGCGCGGCGGAGCTGGAGGCGTGGGTAGACGACTTCGCTGCGACGCAGGAGGACTCGAAGGACCGGGTCGCGATCGAGGCGGAGATCAAGGCGAAGGAGGAGGCGGTTAAGCTCGCCGAGGCGGCTACCAAGAAGGTGTGTGTGTTGCTGCGTGTGGCAATTTTCGATGGCTGATTATTGTATTCGACGTGCAGGCGGAAGAAAAATCCGCTGCGGCAAAGGAGAAGGCGGCCCTGAAGGAGAAGGCTGCGATCGACAAGGCCAAGGCGGACTATGAGAAGGAGGTGGCGGCGCTGACGAAGATTGCGTCGCAGAAGCGGGACAATGCGATCAAGCATGCGGGGGAGGAACTCAAGAAGGTGAGGATTTGCATCATTTATTGCGTTCTTCATTTATGACTGCGCATGTAGGCTGCGACGACTGCCTCGATTATCCGGCGGCAAGGAGGAGGCGGGCGCACAGACCGCGCGCGCCAAGGCGGAGGAGAAGGCAGGCGCGGCAGCGGCTCGAGGCGGAGAAGGACGCGTGGAAGGAGCGCCAGGAGGCGGAGAAGACCGCACACGACGAGTTCCGCAGGGCCGAGAAGCTCGCCGCGGCGGAGTGCGCCAAGGCGCAGAAGGACGCGGAGGCGAAGCGCAAAGCCGCGATCAAGAAGATCATGGCGAAACGCGAGGCGGCGTTCAAGGCAGCGGAGGCGGAGAAGAAGGCCGCAGCAGGACAAGGAGGAGGCGGAGGAGAAAATTGCGAATAATATTGCTGCGAGCGACGATCCGGCGCTCGTGCTCCCGCCGACGACGTTGGAGTGGCTAGGCTAGTTTCATCGTGAGTGCTATATCTTATTGTCGGAATAATCTAACTCGCATATAGTGGAAAACCACGTCCTCGAATGCTGCTGCTACGACCCCCGCCAAGTAATTCCCCTACGACTTGAACTTTTTGATCCTTCTGTCCGAACTCCTCGATCCCTCCGTCCGAACTCTTCGATCCCTGCGTCTCCCTAATTTTCCCTCCCTTATTTCTCAAATATTCCTCCCTCTGCACCTCACGACACGGACACATTATTTAATCTCGGTAACGAACGCATACGTATAGCATACCCCCTCATGAATTATGACATGAATGATGACAGGCCTACTTGTGCCACTTTTTTCGAATTCCTTTGTAGGAGGAATACCTTCGATTTTTCAGGTAAACCTTCTGCTTGGTGGCCACCAGTTGGACTTTCCGGTGGCTCTACGATGGCGTTCTGTGGAGCATCGTGATCGGGTTGGGCAACATCGATGGCGGCTGAGCCGGCACCCGGCCTCGGTTCCGGCATCAAGTGCGGAAGCACACGATGAAGCTCATTCATAGGAGATCCTGTGGGTCCGTAATTTTCTTGATCAAACTTGAAGTTAGACGCGACTTCCACGGAGACAGCATTTATAATGGGCGGACTTCAACCCTCTGGCCCGAGCCCAATGCCCGATCCCAGCACAGAGGCCGCCACCGTCGTCGACCGAGGGCTATATATAACAGTATTTATTGGGGGTCCTGTGGGTGCTATTATTTCGCCCGTCCACCCATTTTCCCTTGTATCTTCAACTCGAATTCGACAATGAACAAACTCCTGGAATTAATTTCCTACGAGTTCGACTATTTTCTTTGCCGTTTACGTGGAGGGATTGGAGCACCACGATTTTTCCCTGGCTCCACGTGGGCCGTCGGTGCCATTGCCACAGGCCAATCATCTGCAGCTTCGCTTTTATACCGCCTTCCCCCGGCTCGTCGTCTGGCTCACGCTATACATGTACTTTTTCGACTTGACGAATCAGATTACGGGGATCGACGAGGACCGCGTTAACAAACCGGGACGGCCCCTTCCGTCCGGGAAGATCACGCTCCGGGGCGCGAAAATGCGCTGTCTCGCGGTTTTAGTGGCCTTCTTCGCGACAGCGATTCCCCCGCCTAACCTACTCGCCGAATCGGCGATATGGGTGCTTACTACTGCATTCCTGTGCCTGACCGCCGCTGGGGCGCACTGGTTGGGCAAAAATTGTGTTGGGATGGTTATCGGGACGGTGACACTGCTCAGCGCCTCGTGGCGTGCGGTCGCCCCCCTTACGCCCACAGCCCAGAGCTATATTTTGGCCATTTCGCTGTGGGCAGGATCCACAGTGAATATCCAGGACTTAAGGGACGTCGAGGGCGATCGGGTGGTGGGCCGGAAGACGCTGCCGATCGTTTACGGGGACATCGTCGCGCGCAGGATTATGGCCGGTTCGACTGCTCTTGCGGTGGGAATATTGTGGTGGGGGGGTATCCTCGCCATCGCCCCGGTCAGCCTCGTTCTGGTGCATGCGTTCTTGGCATATCGAGTCGTACGTGTTGTGAGCGGTCCACGCTACGACCACAAAACGTACATGGTTGGTTTTTCTGCCGTATGCGATATCGATCAGACGCTGACTCGGGTCTTGTAGAAGTATACGTATACCTTTTGCTACATTCTCGCTATCATTGTGCTCAAGAATGCTTACACGAGTCTGCCGAGATTATAATTTCCGCTCTCACAAGTCGCACAATAATAATAATTCACCAGCATAACTTGCCTTCCTTGTATTTGATCCTCGCTTGAAGTTTGTGCACTGGATACTCTCCCGCAGTCAAACTCTAAAAAAAAAAAGATTTATGATAAAGTCGATAAATTTTCAATATAGAATCTGATTTCGTTGGCACACCGGTTACCGGATCTTAGAACGGACCTCAGAATGCCGTGGTCAATGCTTGAACCTTCCTCTGCTTCGGGAAACGAAGGGAAAAATATAAATACTTGAATTATGGTCCAAAGCATGGTGAAAACTACCTGGGATTCATGTGGAAACAAGAATGTGAAGTTTTATTGAGATAAAGACGTGCTGTGAATTAAAAACTGAGATTACTCACCCTTCCCAGCTAGGCAGAGGCGTGGGTATTCATTGTGGCAGTGACGGGAAACTAAGGTCCGGCAACGACCCTGCCAACAGATTCAGACTATGCACTGGATGGTAATAGTAAATCCTATTGGTACTGTGTGTTGGAGAGTAGTGCAATGAGGATTATTTTCTTGATTTAATTTTGGTGTTTCTGAACTCCTCACACAGGAATTGTAAGCCCCGCGTGTCTGTATATGAATTCCCGCTTTAGTTCCGGGGAGTACGGTTGGAATGGCGGATTAATACGGCTGAGTCTCGATTCTGTATTTTCTGGGGCTTTCCTGACTGCAATGTGCTTCAAACCCGGGTTACGCTCTTCAAATCACAAGTATTCAACTGCTTTCCTTCGGTGTTTACAGACTGGTACTTCTCGGGAAACACACTAGGACATCAGGTGAATCCTGAGAGGAAAAGGAGTGCGAAAGCGGGACAATGCGATCAAGCATGCGGGGAGGAGCTCAAGAAGGTGAGGATTTGCATCACTTATTGTGTCCATTTATTTCGCATGTACGACTCCATTTTTGCCTCAGGCCTCGCGTTCCTGCGGCGCGACGTGCCGACTCAACTACGATCAGTCGTCACATCCACATGTGCCGTGATGGATACGGTTAGTCTCTCCTAGACAGACGCTACAACCGTTGAAGCTCGTACCTCAGCATGTTGTAGGATACGGTGTGTCTCAGCATGGAACATGGCTTCATAACAAAAAATTGAGCTGTAGATGCCCTTCAAAATATTGGAGTGTATTCTCAAGAGTCACAATATTTGTTTATGATCCAAAGAGCAGCTCTCCAGATGAATCCTGGGCAAGTACTGATAGAAGTGCTTTTTTTGAGATTCAATCACGTCGTTCATATCAACGGAGCAACGTAAACATATTCGAAGCAGACTATTCTCTTTAGGTAGTTGGGGAGTACTCTTCAATCATATTTTAGTGCTCCCAGGTCCATACTTCATTTTTAGCAGTACATTTTCGCTTAAATCCCCATATTTTATAATGAGAGTGATTAGAGGACACGATATAAATATTCTGAGTATTCCTATGCCCTGCGGAATTCATGGGGTAACACGGTGGTACAGTCTATATGCGTGTAGACTATGAACCGGGACTAGCAGCAAGTGTTTTGGTGAATGCGATCAAAAATCGCCCAAAACGGGGATAAAACCGGCCACGCCCGATGTTCCGCAAATAGCTGTAAGCCGGTGTTTGCCGCGCAATTACCTTTAAGAGCGCCAGTACTATAATAGGCTAATGTGACTAGAAGTGATAATTCACTGATGCTCACCGTAATTCGTACTCCTATGCTCTGAGAAAAAAATAATGACATATAAGGATGTATTCTCGAAGGTTTGGTTAACTTCTTTAAGTCTTGGAGCCCAATGGGCAGACAGAAAAAAAGAAAACCCGATATTTTTGATGCGATCAAAACACCGCCAAAAAGGGTTGTCACTTCTAGTTCTGATCATCGGGGACCTCATAACTTCGTCGAAAAGCATCCAAAAATTATGGCACTCAGGAATACTACTTTTCATATGTCTAGGAACCTATGAACAAATACCGAGAGGTAACGGCCCAGCGGACAGAACGAAAATAGAGCCATCAAAAGTCATTATCACTTCGGGGTCTAAGATAGTATCTCGATCAACCACGCGACCGGCGGCGGCAACATTCGATACCCGGTTCATAAATTCGACCATTTTCTGGGCTGGCTGATGGCTGACCTGTGTCACTCAGAAATCGCGCCCGCAGGTCGAAAAAAAAAGTTTTGAGGACACAAGTTTATTGCCACAGACACATTCTGATCTCCACCCGAAATTCGGAGCATAAGGTGCCAAGTCTCCCTCTCTTTTCCTTTTTGGGATTTTATTATTTTGCTTATGAACGTACCCACAACACCAGTAATTAACCCAATTCCTTCGTTATCTCGACGATAGGCTATCGTCGAGATAACGAAGGTAGATTTATCCTAGTTCATATTATTAGCTACGTCATCTATGATAAGAATCATAAGTAATGTCGTGAAAATCCGACACACCCAGGACAGAGTTCTTTCGACCTAGGTAAAATGGTGGGGAAAAAGTTTACATTTTTACAAGCCTTTTCAAATGTATCAAAAGATTTAGTTTTATTTTAAATGAAAAGGTATAAAAATAGGGCAACTTTTCGCGACGCTTTCAGCAACTAAGAAATTATTTACTTTTGTACAAAAGGAAAGAATGAAGGTGGCGATGGCATTCTGTGAAACTTCATGATCAAGTTGAACAACATCAATGACAGCGAGCCGGCGCCCGGCCTTGATTCCAACATCAAGTGCGGAAGCACACGATGGAGCTCATTTATAGGAGATCCTGTGGGTTCTCTTTTGTTTCCGTCATGATCAAGTTGGACAACATCAATGACAGCGAGTCGGCGCCCGGCCTCGATTCTATCATCAAGTGCGGAAGCACACGATGGAGCTCATTTATAGGAGATCCTGTGGGTTCTCTTTTGTTTCCGTAATTTTCTTGATCAAACTTGAAGTTAGATGCGACTTCCACGGAGACAGCATTTGTAATGGGCGGACTTCAACCCTCGGGCCCGAGCCCAATGCCCGATCCCAGCACAGAAGCCGCCACCGAGGGTTATATATAACCATATTTATGGGGGTCCTGTGGGTGCTATTATTTCGCCCGTCCACCCATTTTCCCTTGTATCTTCAGCTCGAACTCGACAATGAACAAACTCCTAGAATTAATTTCCTACGAGTTCGATAATTTTCTTTGCGTTTACATGGAGGGATTGGACCGCCACGATCATTCCCGGCTCTACGTGGGCCGTCGGTGCCATTGCCACAGGTCAACCATCTGCAGCTTCGCTTTTATACCACCTCCCCCGGCTCATCGTCTGGCTCACGCTGTACATCTACTTCTTCAACTTGACAAATCAGATTACGGGGATCGACGAGGACCGCGTTAACAAACCGGGACGGCCCCTTCCGTCCGGCCAGATCACCCTCCGGGGCGCGAAAATGCGCTGGCTCGCGGTTTTTGTGGCCTTCATAGCCACAGCAATTCCCCTCGCCTAGCCTACTCGCCGAATCGGCGATATGGGTGCTGACTGCTGCATTCCTGTGCCTGACCACCGCAGGGGCGCACTGGTTGGGCAAAAACTTGTGTTGGGATGATTATTGGTCAGGGGTGTTGACGCTGCTCAGTGCTTCGTGGCGTGCGATCTCTCTTCTTACGCCCCAGGCCCAGCGTTATATTTTAGCCATTTCTCTGTGGGTAGGAGCGACGGTGAATATCCAGGACCTAAGGGACGTCGAGGGATATCGGGCGGTGGGCCGGAAGACGCTGACGATTGTTTATGGGGACATTGTCGCGCGCAGGATTATCGCCGGTTCGACTGTGTCTCTTGCGGTGGGGATATTATGGTGGGGGGGTATCCTCGACATCGCTCCAGTAAGCATCGTACTGGCGCATGCTGTCGTGGGATATAGAGTCGTGCATGCTGTGGGCGGTCCGCGCTACGATCCACAAAACGTACATGGTTGGTTTTTCTGCCTTACGCGATATCGACGTGGAAGCTGAGTCGGAACTTGCAGAAGTATACGTATACCTTTTGCTACATCCTCGCTGTTATTGTGCTCAAGGATGCTTACCCGAGCCTGCCGGGATCGTAATTTCCGCTCCCACAAGTCGCACAATAATTATTCGCTAGCATAACTTGCCTTCCTTGTATTTGATCCTCGCTTGAAGTTTGTGCACTGGGTGGTAATAATAAATCTATTTGTGTGGCACTGCGGGGGTTGATGTATCTTTCAGAGCAAAAAAAATGCTCTGAAAGATGTCTACCACGTTTGTTGGATTTTTCCCGGCACAGAAAAAGCAGCCAAATTTAGGGGTGCTCAATTCTTGGCTCATCTTGCCCATCTCATTTTGGCTCATCTTTTATTTGTTCGAAATAAATAAAGAATTCAGACTCCACTTAGCCTGACCAACGTTGACACAACATTTTCGACGTACTTATATCTTTATTTATTGGCATAGTGGACTAGAATTGTGCGTAATTTATCAAAAGACATTATGTATTACTTTTGAGTCTTTATAACCAAGTCTGTAGGTAGTTCTGTGGCTTATTTTAGCTATGGCTTGTGACTTTAACGGCGGTGACAAAGAAATTGTCCTACTTGCTTTGACTGACTAGAATACTGTACAATACTACGTGATATCGACGAGTAAGTTGAATCGGATCTTGGAGAAGTTTACATATATCTATTGCTATATCATCGCTGTTATTGTGTTCGGGGATGCTTACCCTGAGCCTGCCGAGATTGTAATTTCCGCTCCCACAAGCCGCACAATAATTATTCGCCAGCATACCTTGCCTTCCTTGTATTTTATCCTCGCTAGAAGTTTGTGCACTGGATGGTAATAGTAAGTCTATTGGCGGTGTATGTTGGAGAGTAGTGCGATTAGGTTTATTTTCTTGATTCAATTTTGATGTCTCTGAACTCCTCACACAGGAATTGTGAGCCCGGCGTGTATGTATATGAATACTCGCTTTAGTTCCGGGGACTCTACGGTTGGAATGATGGATTAATACGGCTTGAGTCTCGATTCTGTGTCTTCTGGGGCTTTCCGACTGCAATGTAGCATGAAATGTGTTTCTAACCCGGGTTACACTCTTCAAATCACAAGTATTCTGCTGCCTTCCACTTACTTCTCTGCTTCTCGTCGGAGTTTCTAATTCTTTCGAGTCATTTATCCTCAGCCACCCAGGCCCTGTATTTCTTTCTCCGTGCACTCTCCTTTTTCTCCGCCTTGGCCTTCTTCTTCTTGTCCTGCCGAGGGCCTATCATATCAAGAATAGAGTCAATAGACTCGTGGCCAGTCTGTAAAACAATTGCCGAAAAAATGCGGCGAGCACTTCGCTGTTTTACAGACTGGTATGTACATCTTGGGAAATTTGGAAATCAGGTGGAATCTACTGGGAGGAAAAGGAGTGCGAAAAGATAAGTTTAGACCCAGGGATCGGCGAGGGTGAAACCATTAGTTTCGAGAGCTTTGAAACTAAATGTTCGGGCCGAAAGTATACATTTAGGCCACCGTTTCGGCCGGATGTCCCCAAGACAATAGGATTGAGGTTACCTGAAATGGTTTCAGCGCTGACTAACTGCTTCTCAAACCAATGGTTTCAATGTTGTTTTCTTGAGCACCAAAACTAACCATTTAGCACTCAATTTCAGTTCAAATGATTCCATCAAATTCCCGGATTGTACTGCCAACGGAGTTTGAATTTTCTGGCAGGTGCCAAGATCGGCCGAGAAGCGAACCATCAGACATACGATCAAGTCCATCAATTCTTCCCAAAAGTTCATAGGCTTTCCTGCTTTTCCACCTGCAGTGAAAAAAAACTGAGGAAGTAAATGCGTTCATTTTTAGCATATGTAAACTCGTGACGATTTGAATCGCATTAAATACCAAATTACAAGAGAGAAGAAGAGCCTCGCCAGAATTTCAAACTCCATTGGCAGCCCAATCCTTTTTCCCGAGTACCAGTCTGTAATAGCGAGTTTTCGCAGAAGCCATTCAAGCCATCTGATGGCTTTTTGGCAGTGCACAAATGAATGGCTAGTGGCTTCAATATTTCTACACAAGTTTGTCGTGGGGGATAATATGAATTACATTACCTTAGTCCTGTGGCAATTCTGTCCTCCTCCTGAGCATCAGTCAATCACCATAATAGGCTCTCCATTGGATTCACCTCATTAATCGAGTTTACAGGTACATACATCGGGTCCCTATGACTTTTCTCAGTCATTTCTCTTAACATATTTTTAGTTTTTATCTGTCGTTGATATCCAAGGTTTGTGGTAAAGAGATTCTCTTGCCCAGCCATGAGCCTCATTTGCACACTGCCCAAAAGTCATCAGATGGCTTGAATGGCTCCTGCGAAAACTCTCTAATACACGGAGGTGCTTGCCGTATTTTTCGGCAATTGTTTTACAGACTGGTCACGAGTCTATATCTCGATGCTATTGAACGCAACGATGATGCCGAGAGACTTTAAGCGATGCTTACCGAAACCAAAAATAATTCAGGTTTTGAATCAACCGGCTCGGGCGCTCTTGGATACTGGGTGACTTGCCGTCAGATGAATATACCCACCTACCTACCTACAGATCATTTTGAGGCCGTTTTCGAACATTCCGAGACAGCTGGCAGGACCCATCGGCCTTGGATCTTGCGGAATATCCTATCGACCCTCCAATAAAATTAAAACCCCCAAACCAGATATAAAGGGTGGTTGAATAACGCTTTCGGACACAGTCCCTCTGCCCTTGCGCAGCGCCGTCGCCTAAATGGGGTGCTTGTCATCAACCATCTCTGTTACCTTCTCCGCTTCAAGTTCCCTTGCGCGGTCTCGTTATGCAGATGAACTCAGGCCGTAAGCTTAGGATCTTTTACCTCACCAATACACTTCCCATTGCACAGTCTCATTTTCTATGAACTTGGCTGAACAAGCCTCAAGCTGAGGTGAAGAAGTGGTGTGAGCCGTCAGCGAAATTCTCAACCGAAGTTCTACAAGTGAGGTATATTCTATATATGCGGGATGGGAGGCTGGGACGCCTCCTTTGGGAGGTTAGAACACGTCATTTACGTGTTGGTTTGGGTGGACCAGATATTCATTCAAAATATTTATGAGCGCTCTTACGGGAAAACAGGAAACTCGGATCCTCGATTTAACCGTGAGTTGCCATCATTGACACCTCCAAGACCACCCTGTAGAATAAATATATCTTACGGGAAGTCACCTACTAGTCCCACTGGCTCGATGGCAGATCTCATATCACGGTATTGGTGGACCAAAAAAGACAGACATATTAGTCAAGCCAATCACAGTCCAGCTGGCCGTGCATGAGCCTCAGTCAAAGATGAATACAGCCACAATGATGAAATTTAAATACCAAGATATAGGCTGTTAGGGACGATTCGATATCGCCAACCTCGACAGCTACGATTTAATTCTGGGGACACTGTTCATATTTCAGCACAAAGTAATGGTTAGAAACCCTACACATGTTGTCATCGGATCAAATGAACCACTCGAGATATGAGGCCCGGAGGTTTCTACTATTCTGTCTGCGGCCGCAGATATTTTTGAAGTGGACCTGGACGAAATTAGAAAAATGTTCCGCGAAGAAGCCCGCTGATCCATGCATGCTGTGAATGTCCGACGACACGAGCGCGTCGTCAGGCCTTTCAAAAGCCGCCACAGGTTTGCTTGCATGCAAAAAGTATGCTTGCTCTCTTGCCTTTTACTTTATTTCGTAGGACTATCGATTTTATAATGCTGCGACTTCCACGATCCTCTTCGACGTTGGGAATTCATTCCTCAAATTCAAGTCCTTGCGTTTTTGCTAGCACCTAAGAGCACGGACGATCATCGTCGCCGACAGCTGTCGGTATTACGCGAACAGGATTGGCGAAGTCGCCGTTGACAGGTGTGAATACGAAATTACACCGTTGGTACCGCGGTTTGTATTTTTTTTATTGATGTTGTTGCATTCTAGCTAGCGCTGTGTAAGAAAGTTAAATAACGAAACCTTTCTCACACGCTTATTAACACACGTTATTTACGTTTCTCACATGAGGGAGTTGGGGATGCATGTAATTCATGTGCTATATGTGCTCTTGGATATGATTTCTGGCCGGTAAAACCGCACCAAGAGCCAGAAAATTGTCTCCCATCGCCTTTAATCTCACGTACACAACGACTCGGATTTTTTGGGGGTGAAATAAAGCCGATTTTTGACCAGAAATGAACGGAAAAAAATCCGCTAGCCGTGATTACGTCACGTTGTAAACCCTATAAATAACACCCCCATGTTAAACAACCAGGGGGCTGTTTGATTCACACCGCCAAATTTGATTCTTACACAGCGCTAAAATTTCTAGCTAGGGCCCAGCGCCGGCTGTCCTCTCCCGCAATTTATCAATCAGATCGCCGCCCACTTGACACTGATCTCGCACCTGCCTTCCTTTCGGGTGCATGTTGGATCGCGGAATCTCAGGGGTTTTGAAGCCCTGAAGCGCCAAAGGAAATGTATAAGAGCAGCTCATGAAGAGCACCATTCTTCATTCTTCACTTCACGGAACATTCATAACTACCGTCCGTTTCAACCTTCCTCGCGCAAGTAAGTGTCTCGGAAGGTCAATTCAAACATATGTACTAATGAACGAGGGATTGGCAGAAAATAGCAATGCAATTCTTCCACTTCACCATCGTGGCTGTCCTCGCCAGCGGATTTGTCCTCGCAGCTCCGGCCCCAGACGAGCCTTTCCCTATCTCCCGCCTCATCTCCGTCGGAGGATACAACCTGACCACTTACCATGACGCCCCATCCACTCCCTCCGAGCGCGCCCTAGGTCCCCGCGCCTGTGGTACCGCGGACGTCACCTGCTCCAGCTCACACGCCGCGAGCCCCGCTATCTGTTCCCAGCTTATCACCACCATAAACTCGAACTCGGGGAATATCCTCGGCGACTCCCCGCGCGCCGTGTGCCTCGGCCAGAGCAGCAACCAGTGCTGCATCAGCTGGTCTAAAGCTGTCGGCCCCATGCTGCAGGGGTCACTGTCTCCGGCTGCAACCAAGGTCTACAACGTTTGCCTTTCCGGTTCTACCTTATTGCAGTCGGGAGAAGCCAAGAACGTCATTCTTAACGGTGGATGTGTTATCCAGTGCCTTTCTAACCGCCCCGGGGGTTGCGGCAATTGATTACAGAGTGGGACGGGTGGAGAAGTTGGCGAATGGAAAAGTTAGCGAGTGGTCCATGCGCTTCGTAATATTCCTACTGGTTTTTTGTTTCTTCGGGATTCTAAATTGTCACAAACTACGCTCTTCAAGTTTTTAATGTTTACTTGCCTTGTTCAAACACATTTGCAAAAGCCCTTTGCACAAGGAATTGTGTTGGTGTACGCAGCAGTAGTAGATGCCATTCATAGGATCTGAGAGCAAAGATAAAGACAATGGAAAGACAAGCGTGGGCCCATCACCTTGAGATTGCCACTTTTGCTGCCACTTGTGTGTTGCGAGTTATTTTTTCGGAATTTTCAAGTACGTTTTTCCTCGGTAAGAATTGGTGGCTATCGGTGGCCACCATTAAACTTTCCAGCGGTGCATATATTTAATTAACTCGAGTGCGCCTCTCAGGGGCCATTGACCATTAAAAATCTGCTATATAGGAGAAGCGCTACACAGCGCGGTGGACATTTTTTTGTCACGGGGAAGTTGTTCCGAGTTTGGGTCTGACGCGACGGATTTTTTTGCAGAGTTGGGATTACCACCCCGCCTTATATACTTCAGCCCCACGTTCGCATCGTTGCGTCGGTAGAGCCTAGTGAAAAAATTGAGAGCACTTATAAAGGAGGATATTATAATGCTTCTACCTGTTCAGAATGACCTGAAACATTTGTGAAACGTAGAGAAATGGGTGAGCTTGTCGAATGCTGCTGGCAGATAAAGGTGCTGTGATCTTCATTGCAACGCTTCGGTTCCTCCTTGGCTCATTCCCTCTCATACATTCTTTAAGTTTTATTGTTTTCAGGTATTTTTCTCTCATTATATGAATTCCATCTCGGTGCGTGCAGAAATTAACTATGAGCGAATTCCTCCAATCTCCGGTTCGCTGGTTGCGACCAGTTTGTAGATAATGATTGATGAGGGTTCATAAGTATTTTATCTTCGCATTAGCAAGCAATTCTGTCCTCCTCCTGAGCATCAGTCAGCCACCATAATAGGCTCTCTATTGGATTCACCTCATTAATCGAGTTTACAAGTACGTCGGGTCCCTATGACTTTTCTCAGTCATTTCTCTTAACATATTTTTAGTTTTTATCTGTCGTTGATTTCCAAGGTTTGTGGTACAGAGATTCTCTTGCCCAGCCATGAGCCATTCATTTACGCACTGCCAAAAAGCCATCAGATGGCTTGAATGGCTCCTGCACAAACTCTCTATTTCTGAGTTTTCTTCTAGCTGAGCCTCACACAAAACTGAAGAGGCAAGTACTGTTCAATTGACAAATCATGAGAATATTAGGAACATCTTTTTCTACTACTAGGGAAAACTTTCGATGCACTAGCATTTTGCCAGTCGGGACGAAATCCCTCCCCCAACAATTCCAAGATATATTATCTTGAGGTCCGTGATCGAGCGATTGTCATTGTGAGTAGTGTACCTGAAGGCCTATATATCGTAGTACCTATATTTCCCGGCATGGAGGAGACTTGGCACAGGATACCTCAAATACATATCCGCCTTCTACACCGATACTCGCTCCTTGGATGCATGATGGGATTCGGAAGCAAATGAAACCCAAGTTTCTGCATGCCGAGAAGTATCAGAAGACGCTTCTTACGACGCTCGAAGATTTTTCAATACTTGCAAAAATTCAGTCCCCATCGAATGCAATCGGCGCGGCGTCTACAGACAATGGCCCAACCCTCCGCATGGCGAAAAAGTCGCCCATTGGGCACGATACCTCCTCCAACCATGGCGCCTCTTTCTGCACCTTGTCAACAAACTGCTTCCTTGCGAACGCAGCCGCCTTCCACGGGAAGAGCTCGAGCCGCAACAATGCGCTAGGCTCGAAGAGGCTTAGCCAAGTGATGATGTGCGGCATGAGCGCAAAGTCGCCGAGGAGCCGAACCGAGGAAATGCAGGAGACCGAGAAGGTGCACCCCTCGGAAGGTGGAGTGATCCACTTTCCGGGTACTCGGAGTGCGATGTTGGAGCCGGTTGTGTTTTCGGAGAGGATGCGCAGGACGGTGGTGAACTCAGCCTGTACCTGAGAAAAGGGAACGGATGTGGTGGCGAAGAGCGTGAGCTCTGAGAGCCGCTCGAATTTAGTAGTCGGTGCACTATTTAGGTAGATGAAGTGCGCTGGTGTTGTGGTGAGGTGGGTGAGGTCTGGGAAGGACGTGAGAGACAGATGGGGTGACTGGGAGAAGTTAATGGGTGCTAAAATCGAGGGCATGTACACCAGGTTCGTGATCGTTGTATGGCGCAAGAGGAAAGTGTCCAAATCCTCCCTCGATACGGCATCCAGACTATTCTCGGCCTCGAAGCCTGTGTAGACCCTGGACAGACCCATAGTGAAGTACAAGAGGGCAGGAAGTGTAATCAGCGGGAGGGTATGCACCCAATCTTCCGAAGTGAGCACAGCCTGAGCAAGATTGGAATGCCGCAGGATGTGGGCATCGAGGGAGATGACGCTCCAACCCGCCGGTGTTGTAGTCCGCATGATATCCACTGCAAGTATAGAATCTACGCGTAGTGATTCTTTGCGGGTTTCATCTTGGATTTTGCACACCGCTTGGAGTATCAGGTCCATCGCCGGTAGACCTTTGCGTTTGGCGATAGCTGCAATCTTGCGCATCCATCCGCGAACCGGAGCCTGTGCCTGTCGGACAATTCTCCACCGCGCCCCATCCTCCGGGTTAAAAACCGCGGCATGCATGTCAGAGATTACGAGCGATTTCCCAGGGGGGCTGATCAACTTGAGCAGTAAATACCATTCTCGCTGCGCAGCATGTCGATCTATCGCTGTCGGACTCAGACCATTGGCTGCGCAAACATCGAAGAACCTAATATGGAACTCCACCAGTGTGCGATGTCCCTGATGAAGCGACGCAGGAGAGGGAAGTCCCAGAACTTCTTGTATGGACCCCAAACCGTGCAGGTGAGTTTTTGGATAGGCGGTAGATACAGCGCCATGCAGAGATCCGAGAACCGGATAGGCGGTAGATACAGTCCCGTACAGAGATCCGAGAACGTTGGTGCCGTGGAGATTGGGACCGTCAGAACACCGGCATCGAGGGATTCGACAGAAATGCCTCGACGGGAGAGATATTGCCGCATGGCCATGTCGTTGAACGCGCGGCAGACGCGAGAGAGGACGAGGAGCTCACGATCCCAGACGCAGGTAAAGATCTCGAACCACACGTCATCTGGCAATTCAGGGTGGGGATGGGTTCCACCGACGCGGATTCGGAGTTGTCGCGCGGCGCGCGAGGCTTTCCATATCCCGAGGCGCAGGATCTTGAGGTATTTGGTGGTCATAGTCCAAGTCAATACAGCATTGTGTGACAGCTGAGCGCCAAGATCGCACAGCCCCGCTAAGAACAGCCACAGATCGGTGGTGCATTCATGATCAATTACAAGACTTCAATATGCAAAGAAATGCCCTGCAGAGAACCCCAACGACCCACGGTTCGCCTTAAAGTTTAAGTAGGAACCTCCAACTTGAAGCCAAAACGGAGTTCCAAAATTGGTGATGTCGGTGATGTCCGGCTCGGGCGCCCGCGTCTTCTCAGTGTTCTCATGCAATTCTCATGCAATTCTTTAATTTCTCACCTTTAAAAGGGTTTTCTCCCGATCTCTCTCCACCTAACCTGCAACCCCATGCGATCGTCTCAGCCGACTACTGCGAGTGCCTTCGACCGAATTGAAGGAGGAAGAGCCTTTCCCATCCCCACGGGAATGTCGCTTTCGTACTGGCTCCAGGGCGTTCGAGCATCCCCTCTCCTTGATCACCGCACCACCGAGGAGCTCCCAAAGTCGGCAGATGTCGTGATAATCGGTTCTGGGGTAAGTGATTGCGATGCTAGAGCCACCTGTGAAGTCAAAAAATAGCTAGATGTGTGGTACCTTGGTCGCATATGAGCTGCTCATGCGGCCCAATCCTCCGAAGAGCGTTGTGATCCTGGAGGCGCGCGAAATGTGCTCTGGAGCAACGGGGAAAAATGCCGGGCATTGTAAGCCAGATCAGGTGTGAGTCCAGTCGCGGAAATGGGTGATCTACTTACGACGGATCCAGTACCGCGGCTTCCCCAAATACGAGAAGAATTTTGGTGCTGAGCAGGCGAAAAAGGTAGGTTTTTAAATGCAATCCGGTCGAAAATATGCATCCGCTGGACTGCAGCTTCTTGAACACGAGTTCGAGACATGGAGCCGCCTCGTCAAATTCGTGCACGAAGAGAAGGTTGACTGCGAATTGTGGGTCGGGGATACGGTCTGTTGTTAAGTTTAAAGACTTGAAACTATTAGTTTGCTCAATAATTCTCGTAGATTGACGTAGCAATGTCTCCGGAGGTCGCGAACACACTTTCTGCCGCGTTCGAAGCGTGCAAGGCATGTGGCGGCAAGGTTGATCACATTAAGTACATCTCCAACCCAGTGGAAGCTGAAAAGGTTAGCTTGTGCGCGCTATTTTAATGATTCGGAATCTAAACGAACCAGGTATCAAGGCTCAAAGGCGCACAGGCCGTGTGGACATGGAAAGCCTCCACGTTCTACCCTTGGAAACTCGGTAGGTCACAGTCGAAGCGGAACTTGAATTAAGAAAATGACCCACCTTCAGTTGCGCACATAATGAGAAAATGTCTCAACAACGGACTCAACCTCCAGACCTGGACCCCAGTTACCTCCATCACGGCCTCTACAGAAGCCGATCGGCTCTGGGACGTGCATACCGCGCGCGGCGCCATGTCGACACCCACGGTCGTGTATGCAACAAATGCATACACTTCGTCCATCCTCCCTTCGTTTTCGAAATACATCCAGCCGGCCGTGCACATGTGTAACAAAGTAGTTCCGCCCCGAGCTTTTGCAGGGAGCAAGGCGCTGCAAAATTCATATGGCATCCTGGCGGCACGCGGCGGACACTATAGCATAAATCCCCGCTGCAACGCAGACGGCATCCTCCTGTTCGGGGGGAGCGCCCCGAACCAGAAGAAGCTCAACGAATATTTGGACGCCGATCCGACGCGGCTATTTGACGACAGTTTAAGCAACTTCCAGCCCGTCACAGACGCAGTGAATGAGCTGACGTCGACAGCGTTTGATGGTTGGGACTCGGACGGGCCGGCGCCTGGAGTGGGCACAGAATATTCATGGAGCGGAATACTTGGCTGGGTGCGTGTTGTTTATTAATTTATGTCAGAATCTCACACGAGTAAGTAGAGCGCAGACATTGTTCCGTTCATCGGGAAGGTTCCTGGCCTTCCTGGGCAATGGATCTGTGCGGGCTTCCACGGACACGGAATGTCGCATATTTTTACCTGTGCTCCAGGACTTGTAACCTTGATGCAGGGCGGAACATGGGCAGACACCGGGCTCCCTGAATGTCTCGAGCTAACCACAGAGCGACTGGCCAGAATCGACGTTAAAAAACATGTCGTTTAACGGGAATTCAATGGACTTGTATTTATACCAGCCGTAACTTGTTGCAATCGGAGATGAAGTGTCAAAATCGCTTAAGCTTGCACCATTGACCAACCAACAAAAAACGAAGATCTCGTCGATATAGTATAATTGTGCGTCTTCCATGACTAAATACTTCGCGCGCGAGAGAGGACGGGTAAAAAAGATAGCTTGCTGATAGAAATTGGCATGGGAATAGGAGCCGTTCGGTTCTTTATAAAGGAGCAATATAAAAAGTCAGCCCAACCACAATGTTCCCAGAAGAAAAGCAAAAAAAAATATGCGCCACTACCGATACCCCTCCCCATGCTCCAGCCAATCCAGCGCCATGCGCGCCTGGTCCACCACATCGCGATCGTCGTCCATCCCCAGCCCCAGCGCCTCTCGCCCGCGCGCGCCGCCGCCCCGCCTGCCGGGGCCCCCAGGGCTGCTTGGCATCGCGGAACTCGGCAGCGCGTGGCTTACGGAGTAACACAGCGCGCGCAGCGTCGACACGACGCCTGCGTCCACGAGCGCGCGCCTTCCGCGGCTGTCCCCGCGCGCGAGCTCGCAGATCGCGGACACGGCCGGCCGGCGGATCGCGGGCGCGCGCTCGGCGAGCGCGGTGCGCAGCGCGGCGAGCAATGGCGCGTGCGCGAGGAGGAGCGCCTGCTGCGGGATGCCGTTGGAGAGGTTGGCGAGGACGTACGTCGCCTGGGTGCGTGTCAGGTTTAATAAAAATAAACAAGAAGAAAAAAGGAGAGGTACCTGCAGCTAGACGTCGTCGTCCGGCGCTGCGAGCGCGGCCGTGATGGTGCGGAGCAGCACCTCCGCGCCGAGCTCGCGGAAGAGCATGTCGATCCCCTGCTCGTTCTCCGCGATGTTGCGCACCACCGTGAACGCCTGCTCCCGCACGCCGTCGTCCTTGTCCTCCAGCAGCCTTTAAATAGTCAATAAGAAGGAAAGAAACAACACAAAAAAACACACTCCGCCATCCGTGCCCACCCCAAATGGTTCATCACGTCCCTTTTCGTCTCCCCGCTCGTCTTGCGCAGCACATTCTTCACGGCCCACAGCGCGCTCAGGTGCAGCTCCGGGTCCCCGCACCCGAGGAGCTGCACGAGCCGCGGCATCAGGCCCATGTCCAGGTAGATCTGCGTCGTCGCTCAGTTTTCAGCCGATAAAGATAAAAATTAAAGAAAGAGCACGCACGGGCCTTAGCGGCGAGAACTCGTTGACGATGTTGCACACGGCCGCGAGCGCCGCGCCCGTCACGCGCCGGTCCTCGTCCACCTTCTTGAGGATGGTGAACACGCTCATGCCGAGCCCGCTGTCGACGATATTGGTGCGCAGCACCGCGACGGCGCGGCTCAAAGCACGCACGCATTGGCACAGGGCGTACCTAGGTAGCGTAATGGATGTATGGATGGAAAGACGAAGAGGAGAAACGCACCGGATCCCGACGTGCCGATGCGAGAGCGACATCTGGATCGCGGGCAGCAGACAGTGCGTGTCCGTCACCGCGCGCCGGATAGTGTTGTCGAACAGCGACAGCGCGGCGATGGCCGTCAGGGCGGCCTACACGCGTTAATTTGCATAATAATTTCCGACGAAAAGAAGACAAACAAACTTCTCGCAGCCCCGCAACGCTCTCGCTCTCGTCCTCGCCCTGCCTCGCCTTCTCCAGTATTATTCCCTGCTCCACCCGCACCATTTCCATTTCGTCCGCTGTTCCCTGTGCTTCCGCCCATGCCGTACAGCGTGTTATTGTTGCTGGAGGAGGAGGAAGAGGAGGAGGCCTTGACGGGCGCGGGCGTTATGGCGTGCGCGACGCCCGCGAGCTTTGCGAGGCACCCGCGCTCGTACGCCGAGAAGGCGAGCGCGGCGTTGTCGGCGACGAGGTAGTCTGTGTATGTATATGGTCAGTTGGTGTTCGTAGTTGGAAAGGAAATCAACAAATAAATCAAGCGTTGGATGAAGAGAAGGAAAAGCGAAGTCCAACACACACGCGCAAGGTGCCAAAACAAAACAAACCAGCGGGAGAAGCCATAAAAATCCCTCCCCCGACCCAATCCCAAAAAAAAAAAAAAAGCCCACTTACACAAAACGAAACACGCCCTTCCCCTTGCGCGCACGCTCGCGGCGCTCTCCCTCCCTCCTCCCGCTGTTCCTCCTCCTAGTCCTATCCCTCCTACTGCTCCCGCCCCAGGCACCGCAGATGATGACGAGGAAAACGCAGATGATGAAGAAAAGGAGGAGGAAACCGGCGCGCCGATAATGCGGCTCAGGACGTTCATGACTGTGCGCGCGGGCGTGTCTGCGTCGGCCATGTTCCCAGTCGTATACGCGCTCGCGTGCCCATGCGGGCTCGCGGACGCAGGCCCCCCACCGCCGCCGTTGGCGTGCAGGTTGGTGTTGATCGAGATGGCGGCGGGGTGCGGCGCCGCAGAAGCAGACGTGGATACTGTCGCTGTGGATGTAGAAGTAGTGGCCAAAGCGGATGCGGAGGAGGATGTAGACGGGGCAGAGAGCGGGTGCCGCGTGGTAGTGGCGGGGAGCATGGCGGCACGGATGATGTTGGTTGCGCTGTGATTGGGTTGAGATTTTGTGTGAGTATATAATGAAGGAGGCAGGGAGGATATTCATGATGGTTTGCAAGCAGCTTCCACAGTTTATTCCAGTCTTCTACTCTTCAACTTGACTCGGCGTCACCGTGACCGTCGTCCTCCAGTTCACCTGCCCGCATCTATCTCGAGGAAGACATCACATTGCCCAGTTAGCGACGTGCTGTGAGGCACGAACTGCACAGCACTGCAGCTCAAGTTAGGCCTCGCTAAAAGAAGAAGCGGGCAGATGACAGGCGCTTGATGAGTCAGATGATCTCGGCAAGTGCCAGCGAGATCTTTTCTCTCTCGACACTGTCGACGTCTTCAGGATCGCAGTGGCAACAATTGGCCGTGCGCAGTTTCTGTGAATTTTCTGACCCACCCACCATCCCTTCAGGTATATTTTATTTTATTTTATTTTATTTTCTTATTTAGGCGCTTCACCACTAATTTAGCGATGAATGCTGTGATAGAGCCTGATGTGTTGGGTGCTTTTAACTTGCTCGACGGTTGGTTTATCACAGGCATTCTCTGCTCTGGGACCTTGTGGTTTGCGCTGCGGCAGGGGTTCACCCTCGACAGCGAACCCAAGGCCTCCACTCCCATCCACGTTCTCTCTGATTTGAGAAGCTGAGTGCGTATGCGCATCGAGCGTTCGTAGCCGGAGCATTACAGATGCAATGTCAATAGGATTCCCAGAAGTACTGCACCTCCGCTGGTCATTAGCGAGGCTGCACCACTCCGTATCGGCAACCAAGTTATGTAACACCCTCGGGGCCTGGGCCGTCGCGCCGTCAGATCAACTAACAAGGTACGAGGCGGATATTTTGAATCGTTCGACTAATCCAGGGTTTCCGTTTGGTTTCCGTAAATTTCTTGATCAAACTTGAAGTTTAACGCGACTCCCACGGAGACAGCATTCGTAATGGGCGGACTTCAACACTCAGGCCCGAGCCCATCGCCCGAGCCCAGCACAGAGGCCGCCACCGAGGGTTATATATAACCATATTTATTGGGGATCCTGTGGGTGCTATTATTCCTTGTATCTTCAACTCAAACACGGCAATGAACAAACTCCTAGAATTAATTTCCTACGAGTTCGATATTTTCTTCGCCTTTACGTGGAGGGATTGGACCACCACGATCATTCCCGGCTCTACGTGGGCCGTCGGTGCCATTGCCACAGGTCAACCATCTGCAGCTTCGCTTTTATACCGCCTCCCCCGGCTCGTCGTCTGGCTCACGCTGTACATCTACTTCTTCAACCTGACGAATCAGATTACGGGGATCGACGAGGACCGCGTTAACAAACCGGACGGCCCCTTCCGTCCGGCCAGATCACCCTCCGGGGCGCCAAATGCGCTGGCTCGCGGTTTTTGTGGCCTTCATCGCCACAGCAATTCCCTCGCCTAGCCTACTCGCCGAATCGGCGATATGGGTGCTGACTGCTGCATTCCTGTGCCTGACACCGCAGGGGCACACTGGTTCGGCAAAAAACTGTGTGGGGATGGTTTATTGGGCCGATGACGCTGCTCAGCGCGTCGTGGCGCGCGATCGCTCCCCTTACGACCCCCGCTCAGCGGTATATATTAGCCATTTCCCTGTGGGTGGGAGCGACGGCGAATATCCAGGATTTAAGGGACGTCGAGGGCGATCAGGCGGTTGGGCCGGAAGACGCTGACGATCGTTTATGGGGACGCTGTTGCGCGCAGGATTATCTTCGGATCGACTGTGTTTCTTGCGGTGGGGATATTGTGGTGGGGGGGGTGTCCTCGCTATCGCTCCGGTCAGCCTCGTTCTGGTGCATTGGTTCTTGGCATATCGAGTCGTGCATGCTGTGGGCGGTCCGCGCTACGACCACAAAACGTACATGGTTGGTTTTTCTGCCTTATGCGATATCGATCAGGACGCTGACTTAGGTTTTGCCAGAAGTACACGTATACCTTTTGTTACATCCTCGCTCTTGTTTTGTTCAAGGATGCTTTCCCCAAGTCTGCCAAGATAGTAATTCTAAATGCTAGGAGACAAATCTTCCGATTCCCACATTCGTAGTCAAGTCGCACAATAATTGTTCGGCAGCATCCTTGTATTTGATCCTCGCTTGAAACTTGTATTCTAATGTTAGGACACAAATCTTCCGTTTCCCACATTCGTAGTCAAGTCGCACAATAATTATTCGGCAGCATAACTTGGATTCTTTGTATTTGATCCTCGCTTGAAGCTTGTGCACTGGAGGATAATATTCCGCGAGTCTGATAATAGCGCAATAGCGCGATTAAGGTTTATTTCTTGGCTCAATGTTTTGCGTCTCTGACCGTGCGTTCTAATTTACACAGGAATTAAGCCTAGCGTTCATGTATGTATTCGAGCAAATAGTCGCTTTAGTTCCGGGCAGTACGGTCAGGATGACAATTAATACGCGTGAGGCAATTCTGTGTTTTCTGGGGCCTTCTGACTGCAATGCACGTGGATGTATGTTCTAACCCGGGTTACGCTCTTCAATCACAGACTAGTATTCTACTTTCCATTTACTTCTCTGCTTCTCGTCGAAGATTCTAACTTCTCCTAGTCCCTTATCCTCTGCCACCAACACCCCATATTTCGCTCTCCAGGCCTTCTCCTAAGTATCAGGAGACTTCTTACGACGCTCGAAGATTTTTCAATACTTGCAAAAATTCAGTCCCCATCGAATGTAAACGGCGCAGCGTCTACAGACAACGGCCCAACCCTCCGCACGGCGAAAAAAGTCGTCCATCGGGCACGATACCTCCTCCAACCACGGCGCCTCTTTCCGCACCTTGTCAACGAATTGCTTCCTTGCGAACGCGACCGCCTTTCGCGGGAAGAGCTCGAGCCGCAGCAATATGCCATGTTCGAAGAGGCTTAGCCATGCGATAATGTGTGGCGTGAGCTCAAAGTCGCCGAGGAGCCGAATCGAGGAAATGCAGGAGATCGAGAGGGTGCACACCTCGGACGGTGGAGTGATCCATTTTCCGGGTATTCGGAGTGCAATGTTGGAGCCGGTCGTGTTTCGGAGAGGAGGCGCAGGACGGTGGCGAATTCGGCCTGTACCTGGGCAAGGGTAACGGATGTGGTGGCGAAGAGCGTCACCTCTGAGAGCCGCTCGAATTTTGTAGTCGGTGCACCATTTAGGTAGATGAAGTGCGCGGGTGTTGTTGTAAGGTGGGTGAGGTCCGGGAAGGACGTGAGAGACAGATGGGGTGATTGGGAGGGGTTAATGGGTGGCAAAATCGAGGGCATGTACTCCAGGTTCGTGATCGTTGTATGGCGTAAGAGGAAAGTGTCCAAAACCTCCCTCGATACGACACCCAGACCACCTCTCGGCCTCGAAGCCTGTGTAGACCCGGGACACACCCATAGTGAAGTAATAACAGGGCAGGAAGTGTAATCAGCGGGAGGGTATGCACCCAATCTTCCGAAGTGAGGCATAGCCTGAGCAAGATTGAGATGCTGCAGGACATGGGCGTCGAGGGAGACGATGCTCCAACCTGCCGGTGTTGGAGTCCGCATAATATCCACTGCAAGTAAAGAGTCTACGTGTAGTAATTCTTTGCGGGTTTCACCTCGGATTTTGCACACCGCTTGGAGCATCAGGTCCATTGTCGGTAGACCATTGCGTTTCGCGATAGGTTGCAATCTTACGCATCCGTCCGCGAACCGGAGCCTGTGCCTGTCGGACAACTCTCCACCGCGCCCCATCCTCCAGGTTGAAGACTACGGCGTGCATGTCGGAAATGACGAGCGATTTCCCAGGGGGACAGATCCAATTGAGCAGTAGACACCATTCTCGCTGCGCGGCGTGTCGATCTATCGCTGTCGGACTCCGACCATTGGCTGCGGAAACGTCGAAGAACCTGATATGGAACTCTTCCAGCGTGCGATGTGCCCTGATGAAGCGCCGCAGGAGAGGGAAGTCCCAGAACTTCCTGTATGGACCCCAAACCGTGCAGGTGAGTTTCCGGATAGGCGGTAGATACAGCGCGGTGCAGAGATCCGAGAAAGTTGGTGCCGTGGAGACTGGCATCGTCAGAACGCCGGCATCGAGGGATTCTGCAGAGATGCCTCGACGGGAGAGATATTGCCGCATGGCCATGTCGTTGAACGCGCGGCAGACGCGAGAGAGCACGAGGAGCTCACGATCCCAGACGCAGGTAAAGATCTCGAACCACACGTCATCTGGCAATTCAGGGTGGGGGTGGGTTCCGCCCACGTGAATCGGAGTCGTCGCGCAGCGCGCGAAGCTTTCCGCATCCCGAGGCGCAGGATCTTGAGGGATTTAGTGCTCATAGTGTAGTCCAAGTCAATACAGCATTGTGTGACAGCTGAGCGCCCTCAGATCGCCGGATAGACGCTAAGAACAGCCACGGATCAATAAAGGCGGTGGCGCAGTTGTCTCGTCAAGTCTTCGAATTCAATATGCAAAGAAACCTACAGCAGGCCTAACGACCTACGGCCCGCCTTGAAGGTTGAGCGCGGAAGTCAAGTCACCGTGGGAGCAAGATCAAGCAGATCTTATCTTATCGTGATTGGAATCTGCTCCCACAGTTTCCTCAACATGGACAATAAATATTGCTTGTAATAATGGTGATAATTGGCCCGTCGCATGTCATCCAATTGATAAAAGCACCTGCTGGTCAGAGCCTGCATCATGGAGCATCCAATAGTTTGTCCCTCCCGGATATAATCTCAACACTGGTTGAGTCAGTGAACATCTAGGGTTGAAGTACTGAAAATAGGAATGAAAAGAAAGATTAGATAATAGCTCGTCAAATGGCGGAGCCTTACAGAAAAAACCGTACATATACCCAGAGTGGTGAATATTTTGAGATCCGGCGGATGGTGCATATTTGAAAGCACGCATAGAAAGCAGTTACATAATATTTTGAGATTCAGAGTGGGGAATATTGTGAACCTATCAAGGCGGGTAACATTTTGGGAGTGAAAAGAGAGGTGCATCTTTTGTAGTATCTTTATGAGCCATGCATAATTTTTGCCATCCAGGATTGATCCAGGACCTGGTGTTTTATTGACCAATTGACAGTGGGGCAAATCCAGTGAGACAATGGCTTGTTGAACCGTATTCTGGTCGATTCTGAATTCTTCGAATCATCGTCTAGCGCTGCGAGACGCGGCGACGTAATTCTCCTGAGCACCTCCGGGGCCCCCCGGAGTCCGGGCCAGTTTGTGAATCACTGATGCCGGTGATGGCGAGCTTCCAGCCACTCGCCCTCTTCTCACACAACTCTTTGTTTTCTCAAGATCGGGCCGCCGCCCGCCTTTTAAAGGATTTCTCCCGATCTCTCTCCATCTAACCTGCAACCCCCATGGGATCGTCTCAGCCGACTTGCCTTCGACCGAATTGAAGGAGGAAAAGCCTTTCCCATCCCCACGGGAATGTCGCTTTCCTACTGGCTCCAGGGCGTTCGAGCATCCCCTCTCCTTGACCATCGCACCACAGAGGAGCTCCCAAAGTCGGCAGATGTCGTGATAATCGGTTCTGGGGTAAGCGATTGCGGTGCAAAAAACCACCAGTGAAGTCAAAAATGCCTAGATGTGTGGTACCTTGGTCGCATATGAGCTGCTCACGCGGCCCAATCCTCCGAAGGCGTTGTGATCTTGGAGGCGCACGAGATGTGCTCTGGAGCAACTGGGAGAAATGCCGGTCACTGCAAGTCGGACCAGGTTTGAATCCAGTCCCGGAAATGGGTGATCTACTTACAACGGATCCAGTACCGCGGTTTCCCCAAATACGAGAAGAGCTTTGGTGCTGAGCAGGCGAAGAAGGTAGGTTCTTAAATGCAACTCGATCGAAAATATGCATCCGCTAGACTGCAGCTTCTTGGACACGAGTTTGAGACATGGAGCCGCCTCGTCAAATTTGTGCACGAAGAGAAGGTTGACTGCGAACTATGGGTCGGGGATACGGTCTGTTATTAAGTTTAAAAACCTGAAACTATTAGTTTGCTCAATACTCCCCGTAGATTGACGTAGCAATGTCTCCAGAGGTCGCGTGCACATTTCTGCCGCGTTTGAAGAGCGTGCAAGGCATGTGGCGGCAAGGTTGATCACATTAAGTACATCTCCAACCCAGTGGAAGCTGAAAAGGTTAGCTTGTGCGCGCTATTTTAATGATTCGGAATCTAAACGAACCAGGTATCGAGGCTCAAAGGTGCACAGGCCGTGTGGGCATGGAAAGCCTCCACATTATACCCTTGGAAACTCGGTAGGTCACAGACGAAGTGAAACTTGAATTCAGAAAATGACACACACTTCAGTCGCCCACATTATGAGAAAATGCCTCAGCAACGGACTCAACCTCCAGACCTGGACCCCAGTTACCTCCATCACGGCATCTACAGAAGCCGCTCGGCTCTGGGACGTGCATACCGCACGCGGCGCCATTTCGACGCCCACGGTCGTGTATGCGACGAATGCATACACTTCGTCCATCCTCCCTTCGTTTGCCAGATACATCCAGCCGACGGTGCACATGTGCAACAAAGTAGTTCCGCCCCGAGCTTTTTCAGGGAGCAAGGCGCTCCAAAATTCATATGGCATCCTGGTGGCGCGCGGCGGACAGTTAAGTAACTATACCATCAATTCCCGCTGCAATGCAGACGGCATCCTCCTGTTCGGGGGGAGCGCCCCGAACCAGAAGAAGCTCAACGAATATTTGGACGCCAATCCGACGCGGCTATTTGACGACAGTTTAAGCAACTTCCAGCCCGCCACAGACGCAGTGAATGAGCTGACGTCGACAGCGTTTGAAGGTTGGGACACGGACGGGCCGGCGCCTGGAGTGGGCACAGAATATTCGTGGAGCGGAATACTTGGCTGGGTGCGCGTTGTTTATTAATTTGTGTCAGAATCTCACACGAGTAAGTAGAGCGCAGACATTGTTCCGTTCATCGGGAAGGTTCCTGGCCTTCCTGGGCAATGGACCTGTGCGGGCTTCCACGGACACGGAATGTCGCATATTTTCACCTGTGCTCCAGGACTTGTAACCTTGATGCAGGGCGGAACGTGGGCAGATACCGGGCTCCCTGAATGTCTCGAACTAACCCCAGAGCGACTGGCCAGAATCGACGTTCGAAACCCTGATGTTTAACGGGGATTCCTTGGATCTGTATTTGTACAAACTGTAAGAAATGTTGAAGCGTCAATATGACCACCGTGGACCACGTCCCGACTCTCGGAATTGAAAACGAAAGATCTACACGCCATCTGATGACTGCAAACGCGCTGGAAAATATTTCATGTTCAACCATATTCCGGCGACTCTGTGCAGACGACTAAGGATAAGGCAGGATTTTGATTCATGACTGAATTAACCAACGTCGTATCGTGGAGCCTATAATCAAGCTATTGCACTTACAGGTAGTACAAGCCCATTCGGTGTTCAAAAGACGAGTAAAATAAAAAATCACATCCAATCACAATGTTTCGCGGAAGAAAAGCAACAAAGAAAATGCGCCACTACCGATCACCCCTCCCCATGCTCCAGCCAATCCAGTGCCATGGTGCGCCTGGCCCACTACAAATCGCGATCGGTGTCCATCCCCAGTATCGCGGAGCTCCAACCGCAAGTTCATAGCCTAAGATTTGGTGATGCGCTCGATAACCAAATACTGTCAGTCGACATTAGCATGAAAGCTTTCTCGGCGTCCTGATACAGAGTTGGGTTGACCATCGACCGTCTGAGATATTCGTGCTCATGGTCGGGTTTCTTCGGAGTTACTGCACTTTCTGCCAGTGCTCCTCGGAGATCTATGGTCGTACACTTCCCATAAGTAGAGTTGTGCGGCGACTCATAGATGATATCGGGCCTTTTCTTTTATTACCGCCCGGAATGGCCAGATGAACCCTTGTCGGTGTTTCTGGAAGCAGCGGCAAGATAATTATAAAATAGAGCAAAAACCATGATCAAGAATATAGATCTAGACGCATATGCACATTGAAAAATGCGCATCCTCCTCAGAGGATAGCCCCACAGCCAAAATTAGTGTGTCTCCACGCCCGCCCGACTCCTCCGTAGCGGCACCAACAGGGTGTGCGTGACCCTTCCCTCGGCGATTCTCACGACGTGAGCCGCTAGCCTACCAACACTCCGTTCTGCACGCGCAACGCTGTGGACCAACTCCGCATTGGCCACATCCTGCTTGCCCAATTTGCTGTTCACCGCGATACCGAGGGGCCCTCTGGTGTAGTTGAAGCGCATTATGGGGCCCGGAGCGGGATTTAGCGGCAGAATAGTCGTGGGTGGACCAGTGCGCGGAGGAAGTCTCGCTCGCGCACGGTGAGTGGGTGGCCGGTCGTCTTGAGATTAACATTGTCCTGAGTGGTGGATCTGTGCGAGGCAGAGGAGCGGAACGTACTGAGGCAGTGGGCGCCGTACGTGTGCAAGCCTCCCGGTGACCACCCTACGCGCCAGTCGATGATCTGGCATTCTTGGGAGCAGTAATAGAAACAAAGACACCCCGAACAGCGTTGGAAACGAGTTTTATCGGAAATGATGGCGCACTGTGGAACCTGTATCGGTGGAGTTTCATCGAATTTGAGTCCGCAGCTGCTCACCTCCAGATTATCGCATGCTTTGAGGGGCACATATCCGGGGGAGTCGAAAATTTTAACAACTGCGAGGCGCTTCTGCGTCAAGTCGACCAACGCCTGCCACTTCTGGTATATTTTTGACGCCTTGAACGCTGCACTGTTGGAGAGGACATCGATCTCCCGTAACGCAGCGTCGATCGCAGCGGGGATGCGATAGTATACCAACGATACATATATCAGCTCTACGAGCAAGTCTGCCTCGGAATGGACACGGTCATCGAGTTGCGCAGAAGACGCAATGGCACGCAGCAAGCCGTTCTCGACGGCGGATGGAATCCAATTGTAGCCAGACGAAGCGCTGAATATCCGGCCCAAGATGTCGAAGCAATACTTGAGGGGTGCTCGAGCTCTTCTATTGGGGGTTTCTGCGAGGGCAGATGCGCTCTGGCGAGGAGGGGGACAACAACCGCGATCACGGAGAGCCTCGTAAAAGGGCGCAAGAGGACTGTACACAAGGGCGCCCTCAGGAAGGCTCATGAAGTCCACATACACCGTGTCGCAAAAGGGCCTGATCGCCTATAAGGGGTTAGGAAGGGTTACAGGCTTATAAGCGAGTTACAGGCGACTTATACTAGGCTTACAACTAGAGTATAAGTAGTTATAATTTAATATATCCTTGAGTGATATTGTGGGGCATTGAGGGCTGAGAGGCATCTATATTAGGGTTGTTCAGAGTAGCCACTTTCAAATTTATTTCGGCCTCATTTCAGATTCTAGTTCGCTGGAAGTGTGACCGGAGAAGACCGAAATTGAGCGAAATTGGATCATGATCAGAGTTGAAATGAAAATTCAGAGTTGAAATGAAAATTTTGAAAGTTGTTCAGAGTCCACATCATCGCGCTCATCACCCCCCCCGTCGCCATCACAGTGAGCTCCCATACCTCGGGTATGGGCCGTCTGGGAACCCTGCAATCTTCGTCAAGCATCATGTGCAGCACTCATTGTAGTTAGGCCCACATAAATAATCTGAAATAACACATGCTGACACCGACTTTGAGGCGGCGGGACTGGGGGCGGGAGCATGCGCGACAATGATGCGAAGCGCAAGCGCTAAGCGAACCCTAGCCCTAATCAGTCACACTCAGGTAACGCTCAACTGGCCAACGAAATAAAATCGAAATGAGGCCGAAATAAATTTGAAAGTGGCTACTCTGAACAACCCTATTGTCCCAATATCCCAATCTGCCGAGTCGGCCTCAGTCACCAAAAAAAAACGCCGTTTTTGGGGTGAATTACAGGCACTTCGGTCAGTTGTGGAGCGGGTGGAGCTGGTGGAGTGGAGCTCCAACCCGAGCACTGAGCACGGTGCAAAACTGTGTTGGTGACATCTGAGCTTTTCCCTGCACTGATAATAGATACTCTGAATGTAATTTGAGTCCTCAACATTTTATAATGTAATTACTGAAGACTGACCCTGACCTACCTTGTTAACTGATACTTGATAATGATGATTAACTAGTAAAGTAACTACTCTCCTTCCCTGGTACTACAAGTACCAGCGGAGGGGAGCAGATCTTTTCGAAATTTTACCTCGACTAGTTATAAGCTGCTATAACCTCCTATAACCCTGTAACCCCTTATAACCTCCGTAAGTCCTTGTAACCCAGGATAGCCCCATTCTGAAGTTTATAGGCCCCCCAAAAACCTTACAAGCTTATACTGCCTTATACTTAATTATACCGACTTATCTTCTACAAAGGACTTTTGCGACACGCAAAAAAGAGGATAACATCGAGACAATAGATGTCGCGTTCTGACAAATGTGCTTCACGATTATCCAGGACGTAGGAAAGGTACTGAACCTGAAGAAGAGATAACTGATCCTCCCCATCCACGCCATCAACAAGCTCAAGGTACGCTGCCAATTTGGCATCGACCTCTGCCCATTTGGCATCTATCAAGTCGGTCAAAAATAGAAAGGGCACGAAGTAGCGTCTCGCGCAGCCGTTTCTCCGGGGTGTCGAGGACATACTTCCATGCTCTGCCGATGAGATAGTAGAGTCCAGGTCCGCGCGCATGTACGCGGTCTCCCTTTGCGGGTCGTACAGGTACCCCGCAAAGTAAAGAAAGTGTGGGCAGAAGCTAGACTCGTCGAGGAATATTCCCGGAGCTGTTCTCGTCGTGTGGAGGAAACGGACCCAACCGAATACTCGTGGCCAGATATCCGGACCCAGATGGCGGGGAAAGGGGATATTGTACACGGCCCTCAGTACATCCCCGATCTGGCGAACAGAGGTCTCGGTCAGGCCCAGGGATGTGTCGAGCGCTTCGACGCTAGGGATTCCCTTTGGATCCAGGAGGGTGTATAATGCCGGGAGCAAGTAGTTCTTTTTCGACTGGGGAACCTTGGCCACCGCCCCAAGGAATCGTTCTACATCCTCAACAGAATGATTTGGAGCGCACGCAGCAATCGCGATCCGCTAGATTATGAATACGGCATCAGCCAGGGAACAATGACAAAAGGGCGCATATTACGTGAGCTGACAGCGGCAGTTGTTCCAGGTTGCTGAGGTGCAAATCTGGATGCATGAGGGAGACGAAAGGGAGACCTGGAGAGGAAGAAAATTGACTGAATCACGTTATTCCGGACGGTATGTTGACACGAGGCGGGGCAATTCCATGGACCCGAGGTGTGCCACAAAATATGAGTCATAACCGAACTTCCCTTCCGAGTCGTTCTCTCCAAGGCTCTGAGAAAACGAAGACCTGGATCCCAGCCTGGATATTATCTTTGTATTGGATGCTTCAACACATATCCTCGTCAAGGGGCCTGGGGGCTCTACGGTCTACCACCGATGTTCCGGTGGAATCCAAAAACAAAAGGACTGACAAACAAACTCCGATTGATCCATTACCGGACCAAACCTTCCCAGTTGAACCCGGACGCGCAGGTTAATGGTAAGCCTGTGAACTTCGAGATAGACATTCTGCAGCTCCGAGGCACGACCAGCAATGGGTTTGCACTCAATGGCAAGGCCAGCCGCAAAGAAATCATCCAGAGAGGTGAGGAAAAATGAAAATTGTGGAAGATAGACCTGGAACACGAGAACAGAATATGAACCGTCCTAGGCCTAACGGCGCTCGTTGCAACAATTGTTTGCACATGTTGTACTTGGATGTAAAATCTAGAACCTAGCCAGGGATTTCCCTGGAAGCGAGGAGCGAATCGGATAGAGGGCTGAAATAATATCGCGACGGACCGTTGCTGCTATAGGGTATGGGCTATTACGATTCGGAATGAGCAAATCAATAAGAAATGGACTCTAAGCACTTCGATTTGAAATAAACGCCTGTGAGCGATTTATATTGGTACGTTCCAGGTGCCGACGAGGGGAATTTAGTTGGTACAGTAAGACGCGGGGTTAAAATAGGTTAGCTACACATTCGTCTGAGATCGGGCAAGGGTGAGGCGTGGGTGAGGAAAGCCAGTTTAAGATTGAATGGACAAGTCTTGCTGATAGCATTGGAATGGGAACCCTCATGTATACAAGCCATTCGTTGTTCAAAGACGAGTAAAATAAATAAAAAAAGGCAATGTTCCCGAAGAAAAGCAGAAAATTACGCCACTACCGATACCCCTCCCCATGCTCCAGCCAATCCAGCGCCATGCGCGCCTGGTCCACCACATCGCGATCGTCGTCCATCCCCAGCCCCAGCGCGCCCCGCCCGCGGCCCGCGCCGCCGCCCCGTCCGCCGGGGCCGCCGGGACTGCTCGGCATCGCGGAGCTCGGCAGCGCGTGGCTTGCGGAGTAGCACAGCGCGCGCAGCGTCGACACGACACCCGCGTCCACGAGCGCGCGCCTTCCGCGGCTGTCCCCGCGCGAGCTCGCAGATCGCGGACACGGCCGGCCGGCGGATCGCGGGCGCGCGCTCGGCGAGCGCGGTGCGCAGCGCGGCGAGCAAAGGCGCGTGCGCGAGGAGGAGCGCCTGTTGCGGGATGCCGTTGGAGAGGTTGGCGAGGACGTACGTTGCCTAGGTGCGTGTCAGGTTTAATAATAAACAAGAACAAAAAAAGAGGGGTACCTGCAAGACGACGTCGTCGTCCGGCGCTGCGAGCGCGGCCGTGATGGTGCGGAGCAGCACCTCCGCGCCGAGCTCCCGGAAGAGCATGTCGATCCCCTGCTCGTTCTCCGCGAGGTTGCGCACGACCGTGAACGCCTGCTCCTGCACGCCGTCGTCCTTGTCCTCCAGCAGCCTTTAAATCGTCATCAGAGTTGCGAACAAGAATGAAAGAAACAACCACTCCGCCATCCTCGCCCACCCCAGATGATTCATCACGTCCCTTTTCGTCTCCCCGCTCGTCTTGCGCAGCACGTTCTTCACAGCCCACAGCGCGCTCAGCCGCAGCCCCGCGTCCCCGCACCCGAGGAGCTGCACCAGCCGCGGCATCAGGCCCATGTCCAGGTAGATCTGCGTCGTCGCTCAGTTTTTAGTTGATAGTTGATAAAATGATAATGAAGACGAAGAGAAGAGTACGCACGGGCCGTAGCGGCGAAAACTCGTTGACGATGTTGCACACGGCCGCGAGCGCCGCGCCCGTCACGCGGCGGTCCTCGTCTGCCTTCTTGAGGATGGTGAACACGCTCATGCCGAGCCCGCTGTCGACGATGTTGGTGCGCAGCACGGCGACGGCGCGGCTCAAAGCGCGCACGCATTGGCACGCGGCGTACCTAGGTAGTGTGAGGGATGTATGGATGGAAAGACGAAGAGAAGGAAACGCACCGGATCCCGACATGCCGATGCGAGAGCGACATCTGGATCGCGGGCAGCAGGCAGTGCGTGTCCGTCACCGCGCGCCGGATGGTGTTGTCGAACAGCGACAGTGCGGCGATGGCCGTCAGAGCCGCCTACACGCGTTAATTTGCATAATAATTTCCGACGAAAAGAAGGCAGACAAACCTCTCGCAGCCCCGCAACGCTCTCGCTCTCGTCCTCGTCCCACCCCGCCTCGCCTTCCCCATTAATGATATTCCCTGCTCCCCCCACCATTTCCATTTCGTCCGCTGCTCCCTGTGTTCCCTCCCATGCCGTACAGTGTGTTATTGTTGCTGGAGGAAGAGGAGGAGGAGGAGGCCTTGACCGGCGCGGGCGTGATGGCGTGCACGACGCCCGCGAGCTTTGCGAGGCACCCGCGCTCGTACGCCGAGAAGGCGAGCGCGGCGTTGTCGGCGACGAGGTAGTCTGTGTGTATATTGATCAGTTCGTGTTCGTGGTTGGAAAGGAAATCAATAAATAAAATCAAGCGTTGGATGAAGAGAAAGTCCAACACCGTGCGCCAGTTGCCAAAATAAAACAAACCAGCGGTAGAAGCCATAAAAATCCCTCCCCCGACCCAATCCAAAAAAAGAAACCCCACTTACACAAAACGAAACACGCCCTTCCCCTTGCGCGCACGCTCGCCGCGCTCTCCCTCCCTCCTCCCGCTGTTCCTCCTCCTAGTCCTACTCCCCCAGTAGCTGATGATGGAGAAAAGGAGGAAACCGGCGCGCCGATGATGCGGTTCAGGACGTTCATGACCGTGCGCGCGGGCGTGTCTGCGTCGGCCATGTTCCCAGTCGTATACGCGCTCGCGTGCCCATGCGGCCCCGCGGACGCAGGCCCCCCACCGCCGCCGTTGGCGTGCAGGTTGGTGTTGATCGAGATGGCGGCGGGGTGCGGCGCCGCAGACGCAGACGTGGATAATGTCGCTGTGGATGTAGAAGTAGTGGCCAAAGCAGATGCGGAGGAGGATGTAGACGGGGCAGAGAGCGGGTGCAGCGTGGTGGTGGCGGGGAGCATGGCGGCGCGGATGATGTTGGTTGCGCTGTGTTGGATTTTGTGTGAGTATATAAAAGTCGTTGGTATGAAGGAGGAGGGGGAATAGGGGGTTGGGGGGGAGTAGTAGGAGTGAAGCACCCTCCGCGAATCAGAACGAAACAAAATAAAAAAATAATTGCGCCGAATAAAGAAGTGCAGACTGCGTCCATGCGTCTTCTTCAGAGATGAGGAACGTTCTCGTTCGGAAGAAGAACAGAGATTCTTCTTCGGAAGAATAAGGTTCTCTTCGGGAGAAGAACAGACAGACGGGATTATTCGCTTCAGAAGAAAAGAACAGCAAAAATAGAACACCACCGACGTGACGTGAAAAATATAAAATAAACAGCCAGACATAAAGCGGATAATGGAAATATAGCGCTCTGCGCGGACACGACGGAAGGAAAACAAAACAAACGTTCCTCCGTAAAAGACCACGCATCCAATAACCAAACAAAAAAAGGCAATGCAAAACACGAAACAGAACAAAGACCCATCCAACGCAAAAAAAGATAGAGAGACGCACCAGAGACACCCGGCGATCTGGACGCCGACCGCGTCGCGCTCCGCTCCACGCGCGGTGGGCGTGCTGCTGGAGGCGCGAGAGGAGGTGGGAGCGTACGCAGAGGAAGTGGGGGGCCCCGCGCCTTTTGCGAGCGCGAGGATGGTGTGTAGTGGGGGGGGCTGGGGCTAGGGAAGACAAGGAGAGAATACAGGGAAACGTCAAGCAGCAAACATCCGTAGGGGGTGGTAGGAACCGTCGAGTCGAGTCGTCAACAGGTGTTAATACGAGCCGAGTCGAGTCACGTCGGACGGAAGAATCGAAATAGCATATAATACCGATAGAAAAGGAAGGAAATCGACGGATTCCGTCAGAATCGCGCATAGTGCACAGAAGAGACTCACCACCACGTGCACCTCCCGCAGGTAGCATAATGGGTACTAGCAGCCCCGCGGCGACGGGCGGGTTGTCGCGCGCGAGGGCGGCGAGGGCCGAGAGGGCGGATTCTTGGAGCTGAGTTTTTTTATTAGGTTTTGAAAAGGAGTTATGGGAGCAAACGCACCTTTGCGTCCCTGCCCCCAGCAGCGCCACCAGCGCGCGTACGACCCAGCCCTGGTGCGGCGGCTGCGCGGTGCCCGGTGCGGTTTCTCCCAGCCGCGCTTGGAGGGCGTGTCGTTTCCCAGCCGCGTTTTGGGGCTGCGGTGGGAGTAGGCGGGGTAGCAGGCAAGGCGCGGTCTGCGGGCGGGAGCCAGTCTGCGACTGCGCGGCGGTGGGCAGGCGTGCGCAGGGTTGCTGCGAGCAGGTGGGCGATGCACGCGGCGGGCGCCGTGTGCGCCTGCGGATGCGATGATGTAAGCAGCAGGGGCAGGTACAGGTCGAGCGAGTCCGTCTGGAAGAGATAGTCGAGCGCGGCCTCGGCGTCGGCGTCCGGGCTCTGCGGCGGGCGTTCGGGACGCGGGCCGAGGCCCCACTGGTC